>PITA01005390.1:89846-111519 GCA_004023965.1 Spilogale gracilis
ATCCAAGATCTATAAAGAACTACTCAAACTCAACACCCAAAAAGAAGATGAACACATCAAAAAATGGGCAAGAGACATGAAGAGGCACTTCTCCGTAGAAGATATACAAACGGCCAACAGACACATGAAAAAATGTTCAGCGTCACTAGCTATCAGGGAAATTCAAATCAAAACCACTCTAAGATACCACCTTACACCAATCAGAATGGCCAAAATTAACAAGATAGAAAACAACAAGTGTTGGAGAGGCTGCGGAGAAAGGGGAACCCTCTTACACTGTCGGTGGGAATGTAAACTGGTGCAGCCGCTTTGGAAAACAGTGTGGAGATTCCTTAAAAAATTAAAGATAGAGCTACCCTATGACCCTGCAATTGCACTACTGGGCATTTACCCCAAAGATACAGATGTAGTGAAAAGAAGGGCCATATGCACCCCAATGTTCTTCACAGCAATGGCCACAATCTCCAAACTGTGGAAAGAGCCAAGGTGCCCATCAACAGATGAATGGATAAAGAAGAAGTGGTACATATATACAATGGAATACTATGCCTCCATCAGAAATGTTAAAATCTTACATAATAAGAGTACAGCCATCAGAGCCAAAAAATTGACATCAATATAATATTATTAACTAAGCTATGGAATTTATTCAAATTTCATCAATTGTCCCGCTAACTTACTTTTTCTGAAACCAGAATTCAATCCAGGACCAGACATCGATTGTCATGTCTCCTTAGTTTTGTTTTTTTTTTAAGATTTTATCTATTTATTTGATAGAGAGAAACACAGCTAGAGATGGAACACAAGCAAGAGGAGTGAGAGAGGGAAAAGCAGGCTTCACGCTGAGCAAGGAGCCTGTTGCGAGGCCTGATCCCGGCACTCCGGGATCATGGCCTGAGCCAAAGGCAGACACTTAATGACTGAGGCACCCAGGCACCCCTGTCTCCTTAGTTTTTTTAATTTTAGACAGTTTCTTCTTTTTTTGTCTATTTTGGCTTCCATGACACTGATATACTAGCCAGTTATTTTAAAGTATGCTCCTTAATTTGTGCTTATTTTATGACTCTCAGAGATTAAGTTCAGGTTTTATGTTTTTTGGCCACAATACCATTGAAGTGATGTGCCGTGTTAGTGCATTTAATCAATGAGCATTAATGGGGATGTTCTCTTTAATCTGCTGGTTAATGTAGTGTCTGGTAGGTCTTTCCATTGCAAAGACACTGGTTTTTTTCCCTCTTTGTAAGCAAAGAGATTCTTTGGGGTTTTATAAATATCTTTTTTCTCATTATCCTTTGTCCACTGATTTTAATATCCATTGATGACATTTGACTGCAAAAATTATTACTGTGTTGTTTGCTAAAATGGTGTCATCTAATTCCATGATTCTTCCTATATTTGATAACTGAAATTGTACTGTGAGTAAAATCACTCTCTTCTCCCCCTTTTATTTATTCAGTTGTTCATTTATATCATTATAAGTTTTTGAATATTTTTTTACTCTGTGGGTTATAATCTGTTACTCTCATTATTTTTCCTATTTCTCAAATTGTCCTAGCTATGGCCTTTGGAGTCACTTTTAGTTGGTTCCTATGTCCTTTTGAAATGTCCCATCATTTTTTTTTTTTGAGAATTTTCTTATTTTCTGAACTGAAAAGATGTTTCATGCTCATCTTGTACTTGCCCTGTGCTAGTTCTGGAATCAACCATGCCTCCAAGGAGCTCTGTTTCTTTTCACTGGTGAACGATTACTTAAAAATGAAGATCTGAGTGCACTAGGATATTATTCTTTTTAGATGCCCATTAACAAACAGAGCTAGAAAATATAAATATTAATATATTTAAAAACACATATATATCTATTTATAAATAAATATTTCAATCTATATGTAAATAGTGCATTCATACTGATACCATCTATGTCAACCCCACTCATAATTCATTTTAGCCTCCCTCTTTCCTTATTTGTAAATTCCTTTTTCTGACAGTGAGAAGTCTGGTTCTCATTAGCACCATATAGTCACTTATTACTAAAGCCTAGCATATGTAATAATTAGCTACAGAATTGTTAGCACACTTACCAGACAGAGCACAATATTCCTGTATAGTTCTTTTGTCTTTCGCCTTAAAATATGTTGTCAAAATATTCTCCCAGAATTGCTTAGGTTAGGTCTCATCCTCCCCTTTTAGTATGGTTTGTTACTCATTTGTAATGCAGTTAGATTCCATTTGTAAATGTTTCTTCTCCTTTTGGGGTTCCTCCTACATTCTGGTTGATTCTAATTTTATATATATATATATATATATATATATAATGCTATATAAGTGCTATATATATAAAATAAAAAATATGCTAAATAATCTTTCATACTTTAATATACTTTAATATACTTTAAATATAATATATATATGTATATATATATATATATTTTTTTTTTTAGCCTGTGAAACATTAACATGTTTGTAAAAGTCAGGAAAAAGATGTACCCACAGACATAGCACTTTCCTTTATCCTTTCTACCATATTTCCATTTTCTATCCTTTCCCAACTTATTCTAACCCACCTCTGTAGATAAGTGTAAGAAATGACTGTAATATTCACAGCCTAAGCTTATTCTTTCATAGCTCTGGAGACCAGTCATCTAAAACCAAGGTGAGGGCAAGACTGCACTCCGTCTGGAGGCTCTGGGTGAGACTCTGCTTCTTGCTCCTTCCAGCTTCTGGTGTCTCTCTGGATCCTTTGAGTTGCTTGGCTTGTAGCTATGTCACTCCTTCCTGTCTTTGCCTGTTTTCATGTTGTCTTGTCCTCTATGTGTCCTTGTGAAATTCCCTCTCTTTCTTAGGAGAATTCTTGTCATTGCAGTTGGCGCCCACCTGCAAAATCCAGAACAATCTCTTCACCTCAAGATTCTTGATCACATAAACAAGACCCCTTTTCTAAGTAAAGTAGCATTCACAAGTTCTGGGAATTAGGATATGGACAAATCTTGGGGAGCCAATAGCAGCCCACCCCAGTAGCCCTTCTCACTAGTTTCCAATTTATCTTTTCTGTGATTTTTTTTTCCACAAATGAACAGATATATGTATATTTTCTTATTTCCTTTTTTACATGAAAGGTAGTGTGCTAAATAATCTTTCGTACTTTATTTTTTTTCAATTAATACTACGTCTTGGAAATAGATCTATATCCATTCAGAGACCATTTCATTTTTTTACAGCTTCATAAAACTCTGCTTTTTGGATGTGCTATAGTTTATGCATCCGTTCTTATATATATAGATGTTTAGATTATTACTAATAATTTGTCATTTCAAACAGTGCTGCCTATCTATGTTTGTATTGTTGAAAGTATATCCTCAGGATATTCCTCAAATTAAGCTAGCTGGGTCAAAAGTAAGTGTGTATATAGAGCTGGTGGTAGTCCCAAATTCTCTTCTGCCTTAGTTTGTTCAGGCTGCTATAACAAATTACCATAAACTGGGTGGCTTAAACAGCAAACATTTATTTCTCCCACTTCTCGAGGCTGGAAGTCTGAGACCAGGGTGCCAGCACTGGCAGGTTCTAGTGAAAACCCTCTTCCAGATAATAGACTTCCAGCTTTTCATATCCTGTTCATATCCAGATAAGAGAGTGAGAGAGTCCTCCAGGGTCTTTTCTATAAGGGCATCAATACCATTCATGAGTTCTTCATGGCCTAATCACCTTCCAAAGGCCCTACCTCCTAATATTATCACATTGTAAGTTAGCATTTCAACATGTGAATTTGGAGGAGACAGAAACATTCAGCCCATTGTACCTTCAAAAAGTGTTCACATTTTCAGTAGCTATTCATAAAGGACAGTTCCTGTTGCCCAACAGTCTCGGCACAAATTATGTTGCCATATTTTTTAATATTCATGAGCCTAATAGATAAGAAATATTTTAATTTTCGTTTCCCTAATCATGAGGAAAGTTGAACATCTTTTCATAAGTTTGAAGGCCATTATAAAATCATTTTATTCTAAATTGTCTTTTTATGCATAAGAAATTTCTATAACCAGATAAACTGTACCTCTAAATAAATCTACAGACACATCAAATTAATCAAGAAGTGTTTAAAGTATTTCATTTTAGATTAGAAACAATAAAAGAATGACTGCTATCACTATTTTTATTCAACATTGAATTGGATGTCCTGGCTAGTTAAGTAAGGCATGAAAAGAGGTCAAAAGTAAAAGGATTGTGAAAGAAGAAACAAAACTGTCATCATTCACAGTTAACACAATTGTCTATGTAGAAAAAATAAAAGAATCCATAGTTAACATAGTAGATCAGAGTGGTTTAACAATATCCCTGGTTATAAAAATCAAAGATAATTGCATTTCTGAACACCAAAAAAAAAAAAAAAATGTAATTAAAAAAAATAGAATAAGATGTTAAGTACCTAGAAAAATTCAACTAAAACATTCAAAGCATTTACAGGGAAAATTATACATTTTACATTTTATTTATTTATTTATTACATTATACATTTTATTTAAAAATAGTAAGGAAGATCTAATTGGTGGAAATATGTGGTCATAGATGAAAAATACATTATTATAAAATATAGCAAGTTGAGCATTACTTCATTTAAAATTCTAACAAGTCATTGCAGTGGAACTTGACCAGCTGACTTTAAAATTTACATAGAAAAGCAAAGCCAATCCTGAAGAATTAAGAACAAGACTGGGATACTTGACTGATAAAACATCAAAGCTTCACAGAAGAGGAAATCTGAATGTTGAAGAAGGATAGGAAAATATGCTCAACCTCACCCAAATTCAGAATTATCATTTCACATTTATCTAGTTAGTAAAAACAGTAAAGATGGACAAGTATTGCCATAAATAGGAAGTAAGTAGACGCTTTATACCTTCCTTGTGGGAAAGTAAAATTTAAAAACATGTTCTAAAGCATTTGGTTGTGTCCAAAAAGTTTAAAATGGGCATATATTTTCATTGTAGAAATTCAGTTTTGAGACATATACCCTAAAGAAACCATCTGCTATATATACCCAGAGATAAGTACAACAATGTTGATAACAGCAACGCTTGTGAAAATAAAACATTGGTAAAAACCAAAATTTCCATCCACCAGAGAATAAACCATTGTATTGTCAGACAATAACAAATCCATGTATTAGTGAGAATGAATGACCTTCACTTGCATGTGTCAGTGAGGATAAATCTCAAGAACAAGACTGAGCAAAAAATCAAACTGCAGAAAATACATATATGTGTATTCTATACAGCTTATAAATAGATAAAGCTAAACAATCTATTGTTTAGAAATACATTGCAAGGGATATAAAACTATTTTTAAAAAGTAATGATATGAAAAACACAAACTTCAGGATAGTGACTGCCTCAGATGTTGGCGGAGGGAGTGGGCTGAAATCAAAAAAGCACCCATAAGATTTTAAGACACTGGAATGTTCTCTTGCTTAAAATGGACATATTCTTCATATTTTACACATATGCCATATTTTTGTAAATATATAAAAACTGCAAAAACTGAAAGATGTCAGAAGCACCAACATGTCATAACTTTTTAGAAAATGATCACTTCTGAGCTTTGTCATGAGAGTTGTGACAGCCCCTGTCTACCCTGATCCACCTCAAGTGTATGTATACACTTGTTCACCTCTAACTGAAGATTTTGGTCCCGAATCTCATTTCTACTTAAAATCAAGGCTCATAGAGATTCTATGGCTTGGAACAAGAAAAGTCCAGATGAGCCCTAATGTCTTACTAACAGAAAGCAAGAAGCTTTCAGAGGGCTGGAGGGAGAGGTAGTGGCCATGTTAGAACACATAAAGTGATGTCCAAGGACATCATGAATACTGCTAGTCTCCTATTGCCAATACTTTGAGTATCTAAAGGAAAACAGTGAATATAGTTAAGTTGAACAAGTCGAGTTTGGGAAAGGCCATGAGTCCATAATAATGCTGAAAGAGAATAAATGGCACAAGTTGCAAGAAGACCATTATTATGAGTTAATTTAATAGGGAGCCAGTTTCTCCCTGATAAAAGGCAGGGTTAAGTCATCCTGTTTAAAGGAAAGTAGCCTACTTTGACTTGTTTAATTAGAGAAATACTGTTCTTCCATTGAGTAATTGGAGCATTAGTGAGGAGTGTTGGTTGTGCTCTGGGTGAGATGTAAGAAATGTCTTACCATGACAAAGAAAGATGAGCCTGCTGAATGAAAACTGTGAGATATTGATTTGAGCACAGTGGCTGGGTTGCAAAAGTAGGTCCCAGGCATAGCAGAAGAAAGGTGCATCTGGGTCTGGAACCTTCGGGTCTGAGCTGCAGATGTTCAGAGTCCTGTACACCTCACCTGATAAGCAGGCAGAATGGAGCTGGTGTCCAGAGAGTTGAGGAGGGAGCTTCTCAGGGCTTAATGGAATCCTCATTCCAATGAGGTGGAATCATTGACACCTGGTCAATAATTTTTGTGGATCAGGTGACTTGTGAAGTCAGTGCTGCCATGTCCTTGTTGTGTGGAGATACCTACTGTAGCCTTTACTTCCATTAAAGTGCATGTAGTCTTGGCCTGGGTCTGAATATTCATCAATCACTGACACTGTTGTGACAGCTATGCATGTTCAAAAAACACCAGTTCTAAGGCACTTCAAAAAGTGTCATTTAAAATTGAAAGTATTGTGGGATCAAATAAATCTGGGGAATTGTGTGTCAATCAGAGTTAAACTGGAGTCTTTGAGATTTCCCAGAGCCTTAAATAGGCATTGCAAATCTCCATAGAACAGATTATATGCAGGCAAAGTTTTCTGCCCTGATTTTACCACGAATCCCTTATTCCAAGCAGCCTTTTTCTCTTCTCAGTTAATATTCAGAGGAATATATTATGGGAATTCTAAGACCATTCACGAAGGGTCACCCCTTCCCCTCCACCGTAAGAGCCACATTTCCCTGCCTGAAGAAGCACAGCATCCCATCCAGTTTCATGTATCAAGCGGAAAATTTATATTTCCTTCTTGCCTTTCACTCTATTCAATCGTCTCCCTCTGGGCCATGGGGAAATAGGTGTACTTTGCATTATTGAATTAGAATTTTGGATTTGTTGATAAAATTACTGGTAATGTTGATTAGATATACATGAAAGGAAGGAAACAATCAATAATAAATTATTAGGTACAAGAAGAAGACTCTAGGTATCTTCACAGAAGACATTTTTCTAATAGGGAATGAAACCCTCAGATACAGGAAGGATAGGCAAAGTACAGAGAGCGTGTATTCAGAGAATATTGGGGGCTATTACTTTAGGTAGGCATTGAGTCTCGCTTAGAGGTACAAAGATGTTCTCAAGGAGCTCACACAGATTAGTGGGGCCCAAGTAACCAAAGCAGTCATTACGGGACCAGGTGATAGGTGACGGAAGTACCCAGGATGCTACTGGCATAAAAAGGAAGGCACACAAATTTGGGGGGAATTGATTGTCATTCCTACTTAGAAAATGTCTATGACACTTGATCTGCATGTTCCCAGTGACATGCACAGAGTAAATAGATGCTCAGTGGAGATGCACAATGAATGGCTCATTGGTGAGTGACTGTGGAAGAATTGATAAATCTGAGTGCATCAGTCCACTGGTAAGTCTGGTCGTTACAGTAAGACAGAAGCAAGAAACCTATCAACAATGGCCATTATTTATTGAGTGTAGTTTTATGCTAGGTATGATTCTAATCACTTTGTATACATTATCTCATTTAAGCTTTACAACAGCCTCATGAATTAGGTTTTTTTTTTTTTTTTAATATTTTATTTATTTGACAGAGAGAAACACAGCCAGAGAAGGAACACAAGCAGGGGGAGTGAGAGAGGGAGAAGCAGGCTTCCCGCAGAGCAGTGAGCCCGATATGGGACTTGACCCTGGGTCTCCAGGATCATGACATGAGCTGAAGGCAGAGGCTTTAACCCACTGAGCCACCCAGGCGCCTAAGTATTATTATGTATGATTACAGATGATGCAGTTGAGTGCTAAGAGATTAAAGTTAAGGAATTTGTCCCAAATATAACTGGTAAGTGGAAAAGAAGGGATTCAGTCTTCAATCTTATTTCATCCTTTGTACTCCTAATGGCTCATGTAGCTAAACTTCCACGGAGCAACTGCTGAGATCTGAAGCATATGTCCTTGGCCAGTTAAACCACTGGCCACCATTCTGTTGGGATTCCTACCATCCAGGTCACTTCTTGAGGTCTCCTATTTGCATAATTACGGCATAATACATGTGCTTGTTAAGCTATTAGCTAAATAAGTTCAGGTGCCTAATTTAACACTTCCACCATTCAATTGATGCAGAATGTTACCCTAAGAAAAGGGAACATGGGAAGATGCAGTTTGATAAGTGGGATTGCAAATAGGACACAATTTAGAGCCTTAATCAAGTAGAAGGAGGCATTGAGAAATTTAACAAGGAAATAAATAAACAATTATATATATATAAATATATATATTTATACACACATATGTATATATATTATTGAGTTTGATATATATATATCATATATATATATGGAGAAGCAAAATATATATATATATATTTTCCAGACATAGACTTTGGTCTCCAGATTAAAAAATGTGGTTGCAGGTTTTGTACCAAGAAGAAACCCACATTAAATTAGTTATGCTATTCAGATTTTTACCTGTAGCCTGGGAAGGTATTTCTTATATTTTGCTTAGTCAGGACCCAGAAAAGTTAGCCATTTGCTCACTATTGGCCTGAAGGGAGGAGCATGTCTAGGGCAGAGATGTCTGTGTCCCAAATGAAGTGTTTCTGGCAGTGTATCAGATTCTTTGCAAGACATAGTAAGCATTGTGCTACCCCACCTCCACCACCAGTATGTCTATTTCCTAATTCTATGAACCTGTGACTATGTTACCTTACATGACAAAAAGATCTTTCTAGATGTGATTAAGGTTAAGAACCTTGAAATGGGAAGATTATTCGGAATTATCTGGTGGGCCCAGGCTAATCACATGAATCTTTTTTTTTTTTTTTTTAAGATGTATTTATTTTTTTTGAGAGAGTGAGAGCAGGAGCAGGAAGGGCAGAGGGAGAGAGAGAAAATCTTAAGCAGACCCCCTGCTGAGCGGGGAGCCTAATGTGGGGCTAATCCCATGACCTCAAGATTATGACCTGAGCTGAAACTAAGAGTCGGAGGCCCAACCGACTGCACCACCCAAGCACCCCTCTCATGAATCTTTAAAAGTAGAGAAGCTTTCCTAGTTGCAGTCAGAGGGAGATGTGAAGAAGGGTGACAGACAGCAATATTGTTGGCTTTGAAGATGGAAGGAGTGGGTCAAGAGCCAAGAAATGCCAGCAGCCTCTAGAACCTGAAAAAGGCAAGGGAACAGTCATCCACTAGAGCTTCCAAAAAGAAATGCACCCCTATAGACACTTGATTTTAGCCCACTGAGATCTATGGCAGACTTCAGGCCTGTAAGATAATGAATTTGTGTTTTTTTAAGCTAGTAAAAATACAGTTATGGTAGAAATAAAAAACTAATACCTAACAAAATTAGAATTTTGAGTTGGTATTTGAATTTCACACAGAAGGCCTAAAAATAGTGCATACTTCAGTAATTTGGATTGAAAAGTTTCAATGACTCCTCTACCTTAAGTATTGTCTCATGAGTAAAAATATATTCATTCAATGAATACTTGTTGGCTGTCTGCTTGTTTCAGGGATGAATTTGTAATTTAGTTAAATAACATTAACATCTCTTTCACCAAAAGAACTTAGGATTTATTTTCCCTCTGTTAGATGGTGATGGAAAAATTTCTTTTTTTTTTTTTTTAAAGATTTTATTTATTTTGACAGAGAGAAACACAACCAGAGGGGGAACACAAGCAGGAGGAGTGAGAGAGAAGCAGGAAGCTCGGCAGGAAGCCCGATGTGGGACTCGATCCCCCGTCTCCGGGATCATGACCTGAGCCGAAGGCAGTCACTTAACCAACTGAGCCACCCAGGCGCCCCATGGAAAAATTTCTTGAGAGAAATTGTGTCTCTGATGCTAGTCAGCAGGTTTTGCTTATTGTCTCTTGTTACTGATATGATTGGTTATTTCCTTATCATGAATTTTGGAGAGCTAATGAAAATTTAGAATGCTTACACTATTAAAAGGTAAAACAAGAGTTTTAAATACACTCTGTTTACTTTTTTTAAAAGATTTTATTTATTTATTTGACAGAGAGAAACACAGCAAGAGAGGAAACACAAGCAGAGGGACTGAGAGAGGGAGAAGCAGGCCTCCTGCTGAGTGGGAAATACGATGTGGGACTCAATCCCGGGTCTCCATGATCATGACCTGAGCCGAAAGCAGTGGCTTAACCAACTGAGCCACCCAGGCGCCCCACTCTGTTTACTTTTAGTTAATTTTTTATTTATTTTTTCAGACAAGGTGGGGGTTATTGTTTTACTTGAATTATTATAGAAGTTTTAGTCTTCTGCTTTATGATTCATCTTATTTCCCTCCTTCCCTCAGAAGAAAAGAAAAGGCAGTTGTACTGGGAATTAGAACTGTTATCAGTCTCAAAACATTTAATTAAACAATACATTTAGTTACTTCTAATCATATTGAATTAATCTTCCTAATTTACCCTTGTATTAGGAAAGGCCAGACTATTCTGTAGTAATAAATACATTCTCAGAGGCTAAACACAACAGAAGTCCATTTTTCATTCAATGGCTGCAGCCTTCTTTAATTAGGTTCCCACATGTACTAAGCCAAGAATGCAGATTTGTTTGTTTATTTATTTACTTACTTACTTGAGAGAAAGGGTGCACACATATGAATACAGGGCAGGGGGAGAAGGAGAGAAAGTCTTAAGCAGACCACGCTGAGCACAGAACCTGATGAGGGCTCCATGCAGGTCTCCATCTCATAACCCTGAGATCATAGCCCTGAGATCACGACCTGGGCCAAAACCAAGAGTCAGATGCTTAACCAACTGTGCCACCCAGCCACCCTGAGGTATGCAGATTTGTTATAAAGTGTGTCTTGATACCTCATTTTGAGGCTTCCATGTGCGCCTAGGCAGAAGGGAGAGCGGACTTCCTCCAGCGCACTGGCTTCTAAAGTGCTTTGGTTTGAAAGTGGCGCTCATTCCATGGACCCCTAACTTCATGGGAACAGGGAACCAAGGAGGATCACATGGATAGTCAATAAAAAGTAAATGTCTCTGCCACAGCTCCCCAGGTCCTAATACCCAATTTCACACACAAAAAAACTCGTATGACAGAAGATACTTCTGCTAGTAGTTTAAGGACCACAAGCACGATAAGTTGTGCTTCTTTGTCATATGGTACCAAATTTGTTGGCTTCATAAACAATTGGATGTCAGTTATTTTTTTAAAAAGCTCAACCACAAGGAAATAAACAAAAACATACTAATAAATGAGAAAGTAGATAGGAGGTCTCATTGGTAAATAGCAGAACACATGCATTCTGGGGAAAGGGCACCAGATAAGGAATTGCTTTCTCTTCCTAGTTTTGCACTAGTTGGTGCTCCATAAATACTTGAGTGAATGAAATCCCAATGTCCTGATACTTAAGAAGATATCATTACTTATACTTTTTCCATGTCTAAAATTGTATTAGTTGCAGAATTAACAGCAATCTAAACTTCAAGTAAGTATCAATGATGTATTTAAAATAGTCATTCTCAAAGTGTGGCCTGGGGATCCCTGAGCATCCATGAGACGCTTTCAGGGTCTGTAGAGTTTTATAATGATGGATATTTATCATTATACATTTTTTTAAGTCCATAGGATGTGCAACACCTAGTGTAAACTCTAAGATAACTGTCCTGTGGGAGATTATAGTGTAGGTTCATCTTGGGTAAAAATGTACCATTCTGCTGAGTGATTTTGATAATGGGAGAGGCTATGCATGTGTGGGGGCAGTGCATCCATGAGAAACTTCTGGATCTCCCTCTTGATTTTGTTGTAAGCCTAAAACCTCTCTTACAAAGTAAAGTCTTCAATAAGCAAAGCAAAGCAAAAACCACTAATCACATTGGATTAGGACTGAACCTCATGACTTCATTCTAACCTGTTCATCTCCATAACTCAATTTCCAAATGAGATCACATTCTGAGTTACTGGGGGATTGGACTACAAGATAGTTTTTGAAAGGGATTTGGGGGGACACTATTCAACTTATAGCAACATCCAAAGTCACAGTTCTCAATTGGAAGGCTTCTGTACTCCGATCTGTTGGTCTATTACATTTTCTACTAAAGCTGTGCTTTGTAAAGTATGCATCACCTTTGCCAGAACTATGGTGTATGTGTTAAATGCAGATTCCTAGACCCCACCTCAAACTTCCTAAGTCAGATACTTTGAGGATGAGAGCCTGGAATTTTATTTTTTTAATGTGTAATAGCATTGTTTTTGTCTCCCCCCCCCTTTTTTTTGGTTTCTGTTTCTATGAATTTTAACACATGTATAGGTTCATGTAACCAAAAATATTGTCAGGCTATTAAACAGTTCCATAATCCCCAGAAACGTCACTCAAGTCATCCTTTTGCAGTCACATCCCCACCGCTATCCCCTACAATCACTGGATTGGTTTTCCATTACTATAGTTCTAGGGTTTTTTTTTCAAGATTATAAATAAATGCAAATGTATGGTATGCTACATTTTAAGACTATCTCCTTTATCTTCTCATAATGCCTTGGAGAGTCACATAAGTTGTTGTATGTATCCACAGTTCTTCCCTTTTTTTACTGAGTAGTATTCCACTGGGTGGATAGTCCAGGGTTGATTTATCTGTTCACCAATTTCTGCACATTTGGGTTGTTTTCAGATTTTGACAGTCATGAATAAAGCTGCTATATACATCTATGTACAGTTTTTGTAAGAACATAAGTTTTCACTTCCACAGTGTAAATATCTAAGTATTGGATGGTTGGGTAATATGGAAATGTATGTATAGCTTTATAAGAAACTAACAAATTGTTTTCCAGAGTGGCTATATGATTTTTGCTTTTAAATCTGATGTGTGTGGTTTTTTTTTAAGATTTTATTTATTTGACAGAGAGAAACACAGCCAGAGAGGGAACACAAGCACGGGAAGTGAGAGAGGGAGAAGCAGGCTTCCCGCCGAGCAGGGAGCCTGATGTGGGACTCGATTCCAGGTCTCCGGGATCATGACCTGAGCGGAAGGCAGTCACTTAACCAACTAAGCCACCCAGGTGCCCCTAAATCTGATGTTTTAACAAGTGTTCTGGGTGATTTTTATTTACAAAATAGTTTGAAAACTCTTGCCCAATGCTTCTGGTAGTTCATCCATAGAGAAAAACAATTAGCTAATAATTGTAAAACGTACGATGAAATGGTATTTTTTTCTTCTAAGATAATATTCACTGTCTATATCAAGTCAGTTATCCATGTACAGAATTCTATTATTGGTACTTTCCCCTAATTTAAGGCATTTCCTCCAAAGACAGAAATACAAACATTCACAGACAATATGCTTTCACATCTAATAATAACTTGTTCTATATTCCAAAATGCTTATTAGAGCAATTTTAAAATGTACTATCTTAAATAGATACAGGGAGAGGAGGTAATGTATAAATAGTTGTGTTGAATAATTGATCCAGATTTCTCTCTGGAAATATATATTATTTATAAAAACTGTCTCAGGTATGTCTTTAATTTTGAGGATTTCCTTCAGCAAACAAAATAAAAACTGATATGAGACCTACAACAATAGAAATGTAGACTTATACTAATCTTTGGTGTTCGAAATCTCTTGTAGACTGAAATTTGTTTCTGTTCTTTGAGATGCTGTCAATCCATACTGGATATGATTGAGGAATGCTCAGAAAAAAAAAAGTAATGATGGGGATATGTCACAGGGACATAGGAACCATCTGAAGAACTCCAAAACCAAAGTCAAAACAATTTGAGCAAAAAAAAAAATAAGAAAAGTGGTATTATATAGCCCAAAGCATAAGATAAAAATTCATGACTCTATACTGATATAAATAATTGACTAAATAAATGGAGGAATGGACAAATCTCCCATAAAGGAAAATTCCAAATAATTTATGTACCCTTAAGGAGATGGAACATAAATTCCCACTTCTTAAGTGTGGGTTGTACATAGTGACTTCCTTCTAAAAGGCACTGTGTGGAAAGGGGTTAAAAAAAAAAATATATATATATAACATATATATCTTTGTGTGTATGTATATGTGTGTATATATGTATATGTATGTATGTGTGTGTATGTGTGTGTGTGTATGTGTGTGTGTGTGTATATATCTTTGTAGTGGAGAAATTCTGACAGCACCATCTCACCCAGGAGATCAACATCAACAACAGTGATGAGTCATGGTAATAGTACACTTAATGTGATGTAATAAAAATGGTGCTTTACCTCTGTGGCCTTCTTTCCTGAGACCCATAATGTTAGTCTAATCATGAGGAAAATATCATACAAATCTCAATAGAAGACATCTTGCAATAAACCTGACCAGTACCACTCAAAACTCTCAAGGTCATCAAAAAACAAAGAAAGTCCGAGAAATTATGAGTCAAGAGGAGTCCAAATAGACATGATGACAAAATATAATGTGGTATACTACATGGGATCCTGGAAAAGAAAAATATTAGGTAAAAAGGAAATTTGAATAAAGTATGAACTTTACTTAATAACAATGAATCAACATAGGTTTATTAATTGTAACCAAAGTCCCACACTAATGTAAGATGTTAATAATAGGCAATAGGGTGTGGGATCTATGGGAACTCTCTGCAATACTTTATAATTTTTCTGTAAATATAAAGCTATTACAAAATTAAAAGTTCATTTTAAAATATGCAGTATATAATTGACAAAACACAATGTATAAAGCATTAGTTGGGGCTAACAAATACTGTCCTTCCATTTTCAGTCAGAGGAAAAACTGTGGGAATGTGATATTGATTGTGTATTTACACCTAACAGATCCTTAATGAATTTGCCAAGGAAAATTAATGAATATGCTGCTTCACATTGTGAATCTAAGTGAAAGAGATAGTTTTTATATTTATCGAGCTACTTCATTTTTCAAAGCATCATGCTAGACACTTCATTATTTAATGATTAAATCAAACCCATGGGAATTTTGCCTTTTTTAAAAAATGGAAAAGCAGGATCTAAGCTATTAAGAAACAGGTCTGTGTGAGTGTGGTAGGGTTTTCATAATGAAGTACCACAGTGTAGGTGTCTCCAACAAGGCTCGCAGGTGGCTGGTGTTTGTCTTCACATAGTCTTCCTTCTGTGTGTGACTCTGCCGTAAATTCCTCTTCTTATAAGGACACCAGTCTCACTAGGGTCCCTCAATGACCTCATTTTTACTTGATTACCTCTTTAAAGACCCTAGCTCCAAATACAGTCACATTCGAACGTACTGAGGATTAAGACCCCAACATATGAACTTGGGAGGGGCACACAATTCATCCCATAAAATGTCTAAGTTGGTCTCCTGCCCCAGCGAAGGAAGTGTGATTCTAATCAGTCATTATTATTCCAAAGATTTTGCTCATTTCTCTGTAGGAATTGGTGTGGTCATTAGCCATGGGAGAAGCTGAATTCATATAGCTTTAAATAGTGAACATTCCACTTGGAAGTGGGAGTTAGTGCTATGGTGATATAGTAAAGTCTATCAGACAGACCTAGATTTGGATTCTTGTTCGTTTACTGTATAACTGTGCTATCTTCCCCCTGAGATTGTAGGGAGCATTACGTGAGATTATACTAACCAAAACTTAGCTTGAAACAAAATATTGTCAGCATTGACCTTATTCAGAGAGAATGCTATTATAAAAATTCCACCTGTCTAGTAAGTTCAGGAAATATATGAAGAGTATAGTCAGAAGTTCTTCAAGAATTTGGAAGCAAAAGTAATATGATTGCCTTTTAAGAGTTAAACTTCACAATCAGTACATAATGGATAAAAACAGTTTCTTTTCCTAGCAGCAGGAGTTGACGTAATATGACTGGAGCTATTAATACAGCTAACGGAAGGATGTGTCACTCTGAGGTAGGGGGTTAGACAACCCATGGGAGTTTAGAAAAGGAGCCACAGAGACAAATATCAGCAGAACCCATCTGGGCACTTTCAGGAAACAGGGAATTTAAGCTAGTAGAGCTTTTAAAATACTAAGGTCCCATTGTCGAGTTCACAATTAGGGGATTAATCCTTCAGCCTATCTTAGTCTTAAAGCATAAAGCATTCATACTATTCCAATGAGGATCTTGTGACTGAAAACCAATTTTACCTGACCACATGTGGTATCAATGTGCTTATGAGATTATGCAGACTTATCATCCTAACTTGGGTATCCAGTGATGTGTTATTTGCTTTTTTACTGTAAGTAGGCTTTAGGAACCTGGCTAATGTGGTTCAACTGTGGATCCCATATCTGTTTACGTTAGAAAGTCTGGTGTCTGTCTCCAAAAGGCTGTAGACCCAATTCTACCACATTGTAAATTTAACCTATAAGGTCCAATATTAAAATGGCCAGATTTAGCAAATAAATATGTAAAAAATCCAGTTACATTTAAATTTCTGATAAACAACAACTTTTTATTAGTATTAGTATGTGTCATGCAATATTAGGGAATTAGGTTATATGTAATAAGGTCCATTGTTCATCAAAAATCCAAATTTTACTGGTCATTCTGTGTTTTAGCTGGCAATTCTAGAGCGAGCTCTTCCAACACAGCGTCTAGTTTTCTTCTACTTACTTAAAACTCAATACAGATTCTAGCACATAAACATTATAAATGGTGGCATGGTCTTTTTGTAAAAGAAGTTATATTAAGTGAAAAGTAATCACATTTGCTGATACCTGTTAATAAATAGAAAAACCACAAGTCTTTGTCTCTTTACTCTTAAAAATGAAAGCCTCAAAAGTCAGTTACTAATCCTCTGATCAAGCAAGATCATATTGCTTGTATTTTGTAAGAGAGGACATTTATGAAATAACTCAAAATGTTTGCTTACCTTCTAAACCTGGAATGATTATGAAATAGTCTAAACTCTATTTGAAATTCCTTCCCGTTTAATGGGATGGACTTATGGGAACATTAACTCCAGAGTTACAGTGTTTAATAAAGTGCTACTTTTTAAAAAAATCTTATTTATTTGAGAGAGGGAGTGAGAAGGAGAGAGAGAGCACAAGCCAGGGGAGAGACAGAGGGAGAAGGAGAAGCAGAGAAAAAGGGAGAAGCAGAGGGAGAAGGAAAAGCTGACTCCCCACTGAGTAGGAAGCCAAATGCTGGCTCCATCCCAGGATCCTGGAATCATGATCTAAGCCGAAGGCAGACGCTTAACCAACTGAGCCACCCAGGTGCCCCCAAAATGCTTCTTTTCAATCCAGCCACAGGACATCTGGTCACTCTCTAGTAGCAGAGTGGGAGCAGTATGGAAGGAGCAATCAACAGGAACTGCTCTAAAACTTCCTCGGCAAGAAGCAGTCAGTTGACATTCAGGGTGGCTGGATGTCAGAGAAACGAACAAGGCTTAGCACAAGCTGGGACTAGGGCAGCTATAGCTAGGGCTATGTGAAGTCCTGAAAGACACGTCTAAAAGAAAAACAGAAAATCTTGGTGGGTAGTTCTTAAAAACCTTTTCTTATCACATTTGTCTGCAAGTCCAAAAATTTCCATAGAATTAAAAGCTGTTAACTGCTCTTCTCAATCTCTTGATGGATTGCTATACAGGCAGCAACTTTCTCCAGATGATTTGTATCAAGTTAATCCCTATAGTCTTCGTTTTCTTTTTCCTTGTCATTCCTTCAGTGTTCTTTATGGAGACCTATGTCATAAAATGTACCACCTTGTTTGCTGTCCACTGGAAGGAATCCACTTAAAGCAGGCCACGTGGAAAAGCAATCTGTCATTTTGAAGAAATGCTCGGTATGATTCCTGACTCGGACACTTACGACCACATAGAAGTGACCAGTGAAATTCTATGGTTAAGCCAGGGTTGGGAAGTGTTTTTTCCTTGAGTCTAGTTTTTGATATCTCTCTTTTTCCTATTATGAGAAGGAAATGACATCACTGAAAAGCAAATGAGAAAAACACATTAAAAGAACTATATTCTAACTATGCTATATATTATCATGCTACATTCTATATTCATGTATGCATCTATTTTAATATGACAACAATATTCTGAAATGAATATAATTATAAAACAAACTTTCTTTTGTGGAAATTACATGTAAAAGCTCTGGACTTTCTTTTCCAGCCTGTTCTAAAGAGGCAGTTAAAATAAGCTCTCCTCCTGTTACTTAATTTCAACAAATAAGATAAAATGGAGGTTTAAATTACGTGTCTTGTGGAGTGATTTGGTTGGCAAAGCCAAAGTGTGTGCATTCTTTAGGAAATAATTACCCTAACAACAACAAGCATTTACTTGGCTTCTTTTTCAAAGACTCAGAAGATGCCTTACAATTAAAACACAGCAAGCCGACCTACTTTCTTAAGGGTGTTCAGGAATAGGAATGAACAGATATGTCTTTAGTTTTAAGTGTCCAGACAGAAGGGTACTATGAATAGAATCTGGAAAGAAACTCTGGGACTCCAAGAGCCTGCAGCTCATGAGTGGGATAAAGCAAACAGCCTGCTGACTCTGGCCTTAATAATCGACTAGGGGCATATGGTCGTCACAAAAGATCTAACAAATTTCCTGGGCTTCAGCCATTAACCAACTCATCAGTGAGCGATACACCATTTTAGTTAGTATTGAGTTGTGTGGTGATTCAATTCTGGATTGTATAACCGGAGGGTTCAGCCACCTGAGTCCTACAACCAACAGTACCAAGGGCTGCCTTGTCTTGTGCTCAGGTCCCTGTATCACTGGTGATCAAGGCTAAGGCTGTACTCTGAAGTAATGGTTTGGAGGAGGAGATGTCTACAGGATGGCAGCAGGAGAATGACGGAACAGAATCCTCCAGGGCCAGCAGTAGTAACAGACAGGAGACGCTTGTAGCACCAACAGTTTCAAAGGCTCAATTTGACTTTCAAGCCAAGGCAGCATTAGCCAAGCTGCTCAGCCATCTACTCTGGATTTCAAGAAGGCATTTATCATCTCTGGCTGGCCTTCTTTAGCGTTAGAGTCTTCCACCTGGGAGATGATCTGAAGCAAGAACCTGAACACTTTCCAGAAATTTGGGCACAACCCTCTAGTGTCTTTTCCAGAGGCTATGGGGCTCAAAAAGGCTGTAGTTATCTACAGATATGTGCAAATAACCAGCTTGTACTATTTCAGAATGGAAAGTATCAAGTATCCCATCTATTTATGGAATGAATAAGTGACAGGAATGAAAGGTACAACAAAGGGAATATAGTCAATGGTGTTATAATAGCACTGTATGGTGACAGATGGTAGCTATACTTGTGGTAAGCATAGAATAATGTACAGAGTTATCAAATCACTATCTTGTACACCTGAAACTAACACAATATTGTATGTCAACCATACTTCAATAAAATTATCACAGTAAAATTTACTTCTTAATAACAAGTATAATTATCATGGGGGATCATTTTATAATATATAATAATATCAAGTCACTATGATGTATACCTGAAACTAGTAAGATATTGTATGCCGATATCAGGGTAGATTAGTGATTCTCAACTGGGGCAATTTTGCCCCTGCCAACCTCTCAAATATTTGGTAATGTCTGAAGACATTTTTTTTTGACTTTAAATTTATTTTATTTTTTCAGTGTTCCAAGATTCATTGTTTATGCCCCACACCCAGTGCTCCATGCAATAGGTGCCCTCAGTACCCACCACCAGGCTCTCCTATCCCCCCACCCCCTTCCCTCCAAGACCCTCAGTTTGTTTCTGAGTCCAAAACCTCTTGTGTTTCGTTTCTCTCCCTGAATTACCCTACTTCCCATTTACTTTCCTTCTCCTACAGTCTTCTATATTACCCCTTATGCACCACAGGTAAGTGAAACCATGTGATACTTGACTTTTTCTACTTGGCTTATTTCACTCAGCATAATCTCTTCCAATCCAGTTCATGTTGCTACAAAAGTTGGATATTCATCCTTTCTGATGGAGGTGTAGTATTCCTTTGTATATATGTACCACATCTTCTTTATCCATTCATGTGTTGAAGGGCACCTTGGCTCTTTGCACAGTTTGGCGATTGTGGCCATTGCTGCTATGAACATTGGGGTGCATATGGCCCTTTTTTTCACTACATCTGTATCTTTGGGGTAAATGCCCAGGAGTGCAATTGCAGGGTCATAGGGTAGTTCTATTTTTATTTTTTTAAGGAATCTCTGCACTGTTTTCCAAAGCAGCTGCACCAACTTGCATTCCCACCTGTTGTAACTGGGGGATGCTACTGACATCTCTTCGGTAGAAGCCAAGAATGCTACTATATATCCTACAATGCACAGGATGCTCTCCCCCAACAAAGAATTATCCAGCCCCAAATGTCAATAGTGCCACAGTTGAAAGACCATGGATTAGATTATGTCTCATTTAAATTATTTTGGTCTACTTGAAGAAGCATACAGATAATCTGGGACAGTTTCAAGATAGTGAGATTATGGTCTAAACTGGGATATAATCATATATCCTGCAGGATTTAAGGAAAGAGCCCAATCAGGATGACACAGAGCAAGTGAGAAAGATTTCAGGGAGGAAGTATGGCTTCAGCTGGGCTTTAACAATTACACTAGTAGAAAGTAGCCACTGCTGGAAGGAGAAACAGTACATCAAAAATGGAGAGTAGTGCTCAACACTGCAGCATAACCATCCTGTGTCTCCAGTTCCAGGTGAATCTACAGAGGATGGGATAGACTCAAAGAATTTTACTGGCACTGACTGCCTTTCTCTCTTTTTCTGCCCTCTCCCCATCCCAGAAAGTGCCCCTAATGATGAGACTTGGAGGAGAGGGGATACCAGATGGGAACTGTGGAATAACTTGAAAATTGCAGAGCAGTGCCCAGAGTGCTGCTGTAAAGTGGCCATACTAATGGCCATGTGGGATTTTGGTGTACAAGAGGACATAACTGCCAGTACATTGAGAAGTTTACTAATTAATGTCACCTCAAATCTCTCATGCCTTCTATGTTCCCTAAGTCAAGGATGTGGAGCTTTGCCTCACTCACATGGCTTTATTAACAGCATCTGTCATATATTCCTTTGTTTTGTGCAGTGGCAAAAGTCATGAGATTCTCAACCATTCTAGCATTTCCACTGACCTAAAAAAAGACCTTCCCTTTTAATTATCAGCACATGTGGGCACAGTAAGTTAGGGACAAGGTCAGAAAAAGGTGACTCCAAAACTGGAGGCAGTAATAGATGAGGTTACTCTTTTGCAGAAGGGACTTATTCTACTAGGTGGTGGTAGCAACCTTTTCTAAGTCTCTATTTAATAGACCTGGATATATTTTTCAGGTAGAGAGGTTTCACTTTAACAGATATGATGAAATTCATTTACAACTGTATTGGACTATGTGACTTGTATTAAGTATCTAATAAAGAGTACTAGAAGTAATTGATAGTAACTGGATTATAGATAACAATCAGAATATCAGGTTAGTAATTTGCTGCCAGGAAGATAATGATCTATATGGAGTCTGCAAAAAGAAAAGA
>PITA01005391.1:0-111313 GCA_004023965.1 Spilogale gracilis
GTGGAATGAAGAAAATGTAGAGAATCGTTCCGCCTTAACTGCTGATATATTCCATTGGAGTTTATTGAAAATTATTTTTTAGAGCTCATTTCTGGGTTCATATTCAATGTTCTATCAATGGCTTTACAGCTGTTTCGGAGGAGATAAGAGACCGTCCATCAGGCTCAGTGCTGCTGGTTTGTGTCATTTCCTCTTAGGAAAATTGCCCAGAAAAAAAGAGAAACCTATCTCGGGGAAAGTTTCCAGAAATTATTCACACTGTTAGAGCATCCAGTAGGAGCCTACTGTTAGTGTCTACCCTGGGGCGGTGAATGCACAGCGAGAAATGGCTGGGAGGCTGTGATGAGATACAGCAGGGCTAGAAACTGATCCTGCAGGGACAGCCCAGCAGGTGAGCACTCCTCCCCTTCTTCTAGTGTCTTCCAGGTTAGGGGACAATAAAGAACTTGACCTGGGGCAAATTATTGTGTTCAGGGGGGAGGGGCTTGACCTGACTGTTGGAGACAAGGCTCCTTTGGAGGAATGACACCATATGCATGTGACTTGAGAGGCTGCCTGATTCAGTCTTGGCAGACTATGGCTCAAGATCTTTATGGGAGATGTCTGAAAGCAGGACAAATAAATTAATTAAATTAATTAAAATGCATTTAAAATAAACAAACAAACAAACAAACAAATAAATAAAATGCATGTATGTGATGGAGAATGAACTCCTATCCCTCTTTACCTCTCCCTTTACCTCTTTACCTCTCCCAAACAGAGGAAGATCATAAATACAATGAAGCTGGCATTCAAACTTCAGGGATTAGAGGAATGATGTCCTTTCGTTATACAACAGGGCCTCTGTATAAAAATACTGCACAGCCAAGTGTGACATTGACAGTACAGACAAAATTGGAGGGGCCTGCTGCAGGTGTGCACTCAAGAGCAGGGCAGGGGGAGTGGAGTCCAGGTCAGGTGGCTGGGGAGGCCCTGTGAATATTCCAGGCACGCTGTGAGGGCTGGGACCTGTAAGGGAAGCCGTAGTGGGGAACTGAAGTTCCAGGGTCAGGTCCTGGGTGTGGAATCCTGGGCTTGGTCCAAAGGCAGCTGTCAAATTCTGTCTCCTGCCCTGCCTGCGGCCAGGAGGTATTTACTAAGAAGGCAGTTCAGTGCCACAGGGGACAGCTCTAACAGGACGATTTTCATGGCAGCAAAGAACATGGGTATGTGCTGAGTCCCTGCTCAGGGAAGGAAGGGCAGTCAGACCCACAGGGGACACCGTTTATGCCCTGCCTGGATCCCAGTTTGCAAAGATGTGCCCATCCTCCTATGAGTGTTGGCTGCTAATGGCCAAGAGAACTGCCCTCCCTGCAGGGTTGCTGTCTGCCCTAGAAATTACCCTCTCTCCTATCTCCTCTGCAGGGAGCAGCCCAGAGCCAACAACTGAATGACCTGGGACTGTCAAAGGCCAGCCCCTTTGCCTGATGGTAGGACCAACTCTGCTCTGTGGGGCTACTCTCACATCAGAGCTCTTGTGGGATCCATCTGGAGCAGTTTCCAGCTGACAGAACATCCTTGTTTAGCAAGGTTTTCCTGTCTTACGCTATTTCCCTAATTCTGCTTCTCTTGAGACTCTTGTCTCCCGCTGCCCACCCCCACCCACCTGCCTAAACCATTTGTGCAAGAGTCCTTGCCTTGCAGGGGACTGCTTATGGGGGTCCCCATAGAGGCAAGAGGCCTGGAGCAATGGGGTCAAACACCATAACGCAGAAGCAGACTCTAATGAGCTTCTCATTGGAGCTCCAGGAAGGCAGGTAGAAGCTAGAAAGGTTCCAAGGCATATTCCAAGCTACAAGGCACAGAATTGAGCATGTCATAAGCACCCATTAAATTCTGGAGGCCTGACTTGATTGATAAATTCCATATTTTCATATGGTTGGCTCTCCTTGTGCTGACATCTCCATTCTCCCCTAGGTCCCCAGGAGCACAAGGACAATTCACTTGACTTGCTTGCCAGACTCAAGCACAGTTAATCACTGAGTTTGCCATTACTTAATGGCAGGCAGAGTTATCAGTACCATCATTTGTCTGTTTGGGGAGAAATTAAATAAATAAGGCTGAGAGAAAACCTGGCTTCACTGTGGATGCTGTTTTTAGACAAGCTGAGAAACCAATTCTATTTCTTTTGTTTGTCTGTTTGTTTCAGACGTAGAGTTTAGTGATTCATCAGTTGCTTGTTAACACCTATTACAACATGTGCCCCTCCGATGCCCATCACCCATTACCCCATCCCACTACTCCCCTCCCCTCCAGCAGCCCTCAGTTTCTTCCCTACAGTTATGAGTCTCCTGTGGTTTCTCTCCTTCCTGGTTTCATCTTATTTTTCCCTCCCTTCCACTATGATCCTCTTTTTGTTTCGAGAAACCAGTTCTTTAGCCCCTGTGTTTTCAGTGTACATGCAACCTGTCCAGATGATTCTGGACTGTATGACAAGGTCTCTTCTGGTAATCTCAGAGCAGGGTTTCCTGACTCCCAAAATAGCCAGGGTCACTTCAGTGTGAAGCCTGGAATTTGTTTCTAAAGCAAAATCTCAGGAGTCAAAGAATTTAATAGGACAAAAGATAAAGTGGCACTAGGGCAGGGGCGATGGCTATATATGGAGACCCCATTGGGCACCAAAACCAGTACCAAGCAGTCAGCCTGCAGGAGGAGGAGGGTGCAGCCTGAGTCACCCTTATGATTTGGGATTTGGTGGAAGAGTGAGGTCAGAAGTCAATGAGTTCCTGATGTGTCAAGAATTGGAAATTGAAGAAGTGGGAAAGAACAGAGAGGCATTAATTCTAATGAAGGACCTACCATGTGCTAGATGCATTCACATAGTCATCTCTATTAACCCTTTCAGACTTACAGAGAAGGGATTCATATTTCTAAGAGCCCAAGGACGCACCTGAGAAGATATAAGCCTACATCAGTCAAGGTGATTTTCATCCACCATAGTTCTATACTCAATATTTTCCTGGAATACTAGTTGGATGAGAACTTCTCTGGAGAGATAGGGTCTTAGATCTGACCTGAATCTCCCCTAGGAAGGAGTGTTTATGAGCTGAGCTGTGAAGGAAAAGTAGAATATTAGAGGTATATAAGCTGCAAAGAACATACCAGGAAATAAGAACAACATGAACAACGATGGGGTAAAGGACATGATGCACTTTGCAGACTGGTGAGATTTAGAGAAGTGAGTTGATTGAGCTGCATCTTAAGACACAAAATCAAGATGCTCCAGAGCATGATGGTGCCAGGGGCCTTTCAGACACCAAGAGACCTGGAATCTGCAGAAGGTATTTAACTAGAACATGTGCAAGCAGGGGCCAAGAATCCCATTTCTCCTGCCTCTCTACCTGCCTCCTGCACCTAGACTTGAAGTTGGCCAGAGCTGAGGCAAGGCCTAAGGTGGCTTCCTGGCAAGAATGGAGTCATTTCTAATGAGCTTTTCAGTTGAGGCTTCTGTGGAGCAGGAGGCTCAGGGGCCTGCTGAGTGCCAAGAGGAATGACCACCTTCCTGCTGCCAACATGCTTGGAGAGGAAACCTCAACTAGAATGATTCAGCAGAGAAGAGCCTTTTCTTGTTGATGCCATGAAGGAAAAGATCAAACAAAGGCTGGGCATAACACACTCATTGGATTTCTCCTCCAGCCTCCCTCAAACATGTTCAAAGACAGTTAAGAACTTAGGTTTCCCTTCTGCCCCTTCTCATCCCTAGGAGCAAAAGTAGTAAATGTGGACTTCTAGAGGAATGAATACCCAAAGACAGGCTTGAATCTTGGCTTCTTCTGCAACTGGTGGCCCATGGAAAGGGCTCATCTCCTCAGGTGGTCTCTGGTTCCCTTCTCTACCCGAATCTCACTGTTAACCTCATTTTATCTAGTCTTACAGACTTTGACCCTTGAGCAGCCAGTCCTTCTTTCTCTTACCTCTGATTCCTCTCAATCTAAAAGCATGATCAGGTCTGCCTCATCCAAAAACCATAACTGAAACAGCTAAACTACCTCCCACCCTTCCACCACTACCTCTGTAAGCTTCTGTTTCCTTTCCCCTGCCTCTCACTCTCTTAGGTCTCAATAATGATATATCCTCACTTCTTCAACTTTGGTTTACACTCCTTGAAATTTAAATTACACCCTTAACATGCAACTAAATTTCTATCTCAATGGATAAAGGAGAGTGAGATACACTCAGCCAAATCCCACACTGCTGCTTAACATGCCTCATTATAGGTAATGTACACCTGCCGTAAGAGAAAACAGGCTCTCAAAGAATGCTGATGACTTCATCTGTCATTTAATCTAGCATTATTTCTTGTTTCACATACCCCATTACATCCAGAGATAGAACACCCTCCTGTTGGCAGCGAGGCCTAACTGTCATGGTGGTGGTTCTTGTGGTAGTAGGGAGCATAGTCTCAAAACCCCAGAGGGAAACAGTTATTAGCCCTAGACCAACTGCCTCCACTACCCCTGCTGCTTCCCCACAAAGCCTGTCCCCTAGAACACCACGGCAATCCAGGTCCGTGGGCCTCTTCCCCCACCTCCCTCCTCTTCTTCAGACATACCGTATAGCTTACTGCTGTCCAAGGTCCTGACCAAACCCCACTGCTTAAGGAGTACAGTATCTCCATTTGAAATTCATCAACTTCCATAATGATGAGTATATGTCTTAGCAGAAGACTCTGAAGGCTCTGGGTTTAGCAGGCTTTACTTCTCCCAGATCAACAGGTACACATTTCTAGCTATTCCTCAACCCATCCAGGAGGAATCTGGGATGGCCTCTTAGAGAAGGCTAAAAACTGAGCAGAGTTTTAAGGAACAGATAAAGATGTCAGTGCCTTGGAGAAGCAGGAGGGCAGGGCCTTCCAGGCAAAAGGAAAATGGTGAAGAGCATGGAATATAGGGCTAGGAATCTTCTGGTCTGCTAGGCAAAATGTATTACTGGTAGGAGTGGGGAAGTACATGAGGCAAAAATGTTTCTAGACAACTGCTACCCAGCTACCTGAAAAGTGACTAAAAGAGGATCTAGTGATAAAACAAAGGCAAAAAGTATCTCTAAACTAATTATAGGACACAATGGAAAATGACCTGTAGGAGTCATGGCAGTGATATTAATTCACTCCAATCCCTGACACTGGAGGCAAGCCCCAACACCCTGTAAGAAATAGCCTGAGAGTATTGAGTAGGTAATGACTGTGAAGGCCAAGGGAAATGGACTGGGCCAGTGTGTGTGGTTACAGAGGTGTCATGTGGCACTGGAAGGGCAGTTTGGGCTCCATTGCCTCCATAACCTTGATCACATCAGACTACATGGTGGCCTTCGCTACTGACCTGTTCTTCTTTTCTATGCTTAAGCCTATTCCTCTGGCCATTCCAGGGAAGTCTTGTTCTCCCAATAAAACTTAAGTGTCAAGGTAAGGATTAGTGAGCCTGAAGGGGGAGGAGGGTAAAGAAGGTGGCAAAAGAACTTGGCAGCAAGGAGATCTGGCAAGGCCAAGCTTAACACACTTCACCCTCCTCCTCCTTCCAGGCATGACCAGCACCAAATTTCTGCCAGTCATCCTCTGTTGCATCTTTTTCTACAGGTGGTTTTTCCATTTAGGGCTGTACCTGGAGACCACACCCTCAACCCTTCCTAAGTCCAGTTCACAGCTTCTCATTCAGCTTAGTCATATAAGCTCATCTCTCACATGTGCCACCATGATCGTGGCCAACTCCTGATTGAAACCCTCATTATCTTAGTCATTAAATATATAAATCTTTGATCTGGTATACAAGGATATTTCTCCAGGGGCCTGGTCCAACCTCATGTTCAAGTTTATTCCCCCAGCTCCCCTATGAGCCCTGGTCTTCACCCAATCAGGGAACCCAGGAAGAGAGAAAAGGAGCACTGAACGGATTTTTTGAGCATGTCCTTGGGGTCCAGCACTACATCCAACACTTTTAAATGCATTAGCTTTTTTTTCCCAATCCAAACAATCCTCATAAAGCAGATACCAGCACTTTCATTTACTTCTGGAAAGAGAAAAGGAGAAACAAAATAAGAAAAGTTTAATTTCACAGGGCTTATTAATTCTTAGGCAGGAACTCAGACCTTGGTCTGACAGTTTCCACATCCTTATTCCTTTTGGTCCAACCTGATGCTTCCCCCAGAATACATGGTGGATTCTCACCCTTGCTTTTATCCAACATGCATTGCTTCTACCTAGAATACCCTGCTGCTCACCATCACTTTCTAGATCTTACACCTCCTTCACAGCCCAGTTCCCTTTCTGTTACTTCAGCTGAGAAGAATTATTTCCCCCACACTGCCTTCAGCCCACACTTCTGACATTCTGGGTTGTTCTGCTGGCATTTCTGTTTCTCTCCTACTTCCCATGTCAAACAACGATCTGTCTGATGCAGGGTCCTTTCCAAGGATGACAGTAGATGTTCCATTCTCCCCACACATGCTCAGCACAGTGTTTACACAGAGCTGATGCTCAACCAGAGTTGAATGAACACTAGGATAGCTCGGGCAATTCATTCAAAAGTGTGCTCAGTGAAATCCCTGGGCGAGGACCTATATGAGCAGCCATGGAGAAGGTGTCTTATTCCCTTTCTCATCATGGTCTGCAGTTTTCTTGAGGTAGGGAAGCAGTAGAGAGCAACAAGTGCTGGATGATGGTGACTAGAAAGACTGACTTGGTCTCTCAGAATCACTGGACTTCTCTGCAGCAAGAGACAAGGATCCCAACCAAGTGTATAGGATGAATCCCAGAACTAGCATATCCATGAACTGTCAGGTAACAGTAAGCAAGCTTCCAAGTTTCCTAGATCCTCTGTTTCCTCTTCAGTGAAGTAAGTAAAATACACTACATACTCCCAGAGAACTATGATTATAATACATGAATATATTTATAAGACATTTACTAGAGAGTCTAGCACAAAGTAGATGTGCGACAGTTACGTTCTGTGGTTGACAAAGGTGAATAGCCAACAACAGACTCTCAAAAATGCATTTGTAAAAGTAAAATTAAAGGTACATCAGTAAAAATAAAAGTATATTAGTTAGTTAATAAATAAGAAGCCCTGAATTGTAGAGTTCAACAATTTCTATGGTACAGATGCTCCTGTCATGACCAATTTTAAGCTAGCCACATGATGTCATAGAACTATCGCTAGCCATCTCCAGCACATCATTGCTTTTGGCTCACAAAACAAAAACAAGAGCAAAAACAAACATTAATTCCATTTGCCACTTCCTCCACCTCCCTGTAAACACAGACTTCTTTTCTAGGTGGAAAAGAAACAATAACTGTGACATCCGATGGGTGTGAAGAGGAGACTGAGGTCTCAGGCACCCTTACCAACTGGGGCTGAAGCCTCCTTCCAGAGAGCCTGCATGGCCTCAGAAATCCAGAGACCAGACTGGACTAGTCCCTGTGCCTGGGGTACAGCCAAGCTCATGGAATATAGGTGCTTGGAAAGAACCACAAGCCTACCTGTTCTGAGAATTCTCTTCAAAGGTACAAGAATAGCCTCCTTCTAGTATCGTCCAAGGAAGATGGCTCACAGTTAGACAGCCCTTCAGAAATTTCCCAACTTTCAAGGATATGAACATCCTGCATTTCCCTCATGATTCATTTCTACTTTTTTCTCAGTTTGCCTCAGCCAGTCTCGTAAAGCAACTTCTTTCTACAATCAGTACTTAAGTGGCACTCAGTTCCCATAGCAACACGTAGGGCTAGTAGCCCTCACACACCCAGCTCACCACCATCCCAGAAAAGCCATTCCAGTAGATATTCCTCCCAACTTTAACTGAAACCTACTCAACAAGAGAGACCTCATTTTATAGAAGGTTCTAGGGGTTGTTGTAGACACACAGAAAAAAAAATAGAAAAACAAAATCTCACTGGGCAAAAGTGAATGATCTCTTGTCGTATATTTTCAGGGATGTATGAGTGTCAAAACGGGGTGAAAACTAAGTCTCTCTCAATGGCAATATACAAATCCCACAGGAGACAGAATCTCCAAACCTTAGGAGAGGAATTTCTTAAATTTTTGATCTGACAAAGACTATGAATGGATCTTCACAATACTGTTTTAGGGCCTTTAAAATAGACTTGATATGGAGCATATGAAGTGTCCTGAGGACCAGAGAGCCGAGACATGGTACTATGGACCATGCAAAAGTCATGAAATCAACTCTAAGGCATATGTGTTTCTTCCTTTCCTCATTAGAACAATAGAAACTTGTTATACAATCCTCAGGGCTACTGCTTTTCATGGCCACTTTCTAGGAAAAACTGCTTGAAACTACATCAAAGTAAAATCTAGAAACTGCTCCTAGTAAAATCTGATGTGAGAAAAAATAGAAAACTTAAATAGTCCTACAAGTATTAAAATAAATTAAATTCCTATTTTGAAACCTTCTTGTGTTGAAAACTCATGGCCCAGACAGCTTCACTGTAGCACTCTACCAAATATTTAAGAACTAAATCATTCCAATCTTCAAGAAACTCCTGTACATAATTGCCAATAAAGTTTTCCTCCTGTGATTGACAGTGGCTTATTAAACCTATTTCCTCTTACTGGACACAATGAAACACTACATCCTACACCATTCCTGGCAGTTACATTGGAAGTCATCAGATTAGATTCAAATTAATGGCCTATGGGCAGAATGTTGTATAATTCTCAGAAACCATACATATAAAATGAGAGTCTTACAATATACACATATTATGGATGTCTTAGTCACCCCTATGTAGAGTCCCCAGAGATACACTGGATTTGAATGAAAGCCAGAATGAACTGTAGGGAGACATTTTGGCATTTATTACTACCTCAGTAGAGCCCAGAGTAACCTGAGAGATAGAATACCCCAACACAATTTATGAAAACAGCAGAACTTTGAAAATAAAATCTGACAAAGATAGTAAAAGAATGAAAAGTTACAGGTAAAACTTAATCATAAATATAGATGCAAACATCCTAAACAAAATACCAGGGAAATGCACCCAGTAATATATATTTTTAAAGTTAAACACTGTAGCTTGGACTTCCAGCTGCAGAGCTATTGATGAGCAAAGTAAGCAAAGGGGATTGTTCTTCAGCCTAAAGTATTTAGTATAACTAAATAGGGTTTCTTTCAGAAATACAAAGCTGGTGTTAGAAATATTGATGTAATTTACTACTTGACACATTAAAACAGAAAAAGAAAACCCTATGATCATCTTTATGGAGATAGAAAAAGGATTTAATAAAATATCTGCTCATCTTAAGAAAAACAAAACAGAAACTCTAACTTCATAGGAAGGAAGGAAATTCTTAATAATCTTTATCTGAAAAACATAACACATCATTTTAAATGGCAAAACACTGAAAGCCTTCCATCTGAGACAAGAAACAAGATGAACAGGCCCTCTGTATTAGTCAGCTTGGACTGTCATAATAAAATATAATAGGCTGCCAGACTTAAACATCAGAAATGTATTGTCTCACAGTCTCTGGAGACTGGAAGTCTAAGATCATGGTGGGGTTCTTAACAGATACAATTCCATCCCTGGCCTGCCAAAATGAATGTTCTTATCATATTACAAATGCATGTACTCTATCCTCAGAACCCCAAAAGTCTTAACTCATTTCAGGATCAAGTCTAAAGTCTAGAGTCCAAAGTCTCATCTAAATATCGTCTAAATCAGATATGGGTGATACTTCAAGTATGATTCATCCTTAGGCAAAATTCCTCTCCTACCATGAACCCATGAAACCAGACAAGTTATATGCTTCTAAAATATGTGGTCTGGCAGGGATAGGACTGGCATACCCATTCTAAAGAGAAAATCTGGGAGGAAGGTAGGGACGATGGGTCCTGAGCAAGTCAATATGTAGCAAGGTAAATTCCATTAGATCTAAAGGCTGAAGAACAATCCCCTTTGCTTACTTTGCCCATCAATAGCTCTGCAGAGCCACCCCTCTCCTTTAGCTCTCTGTGAGTGGCCTGCCTACGAGGCTCTGAGTACAGTGCCCCACCCTCAAAGTACCGGGCAGGGTCACCTTGCTCTCTGAAATCAGAGAAGTGGGCCCCACTCTTTGAAAGCGGGTAGGAAATATCTTTTCCACCTGGGCCTGGGGTAGGAGAGGCAGCCCTGAAGATCTCTGAATCACCTCCAGGTTCATTCTTCTCTTTCCCTGAATAACAGTACACCTTCACAGCCAAATAGCTCTATGGTTCAGTCCTATAGAATTCAAGAAGCCCAAAATGACTTCCTTCATTACACTCCATGTGTAATGAGGACTTCTGTGCTCTTTAGTTCAAACTGGAAATGTCTTTGCTGGTATATTCCCAATCTATTCCTGGCTTCTACTGAGATGGCTGATTAGGTCCATGAGTCATACTCCTGATCTCTTTATTAAATGGTTGTTCAGCCACATCCTTAGTGTTCTATGTAGAATAAACCTTCCCATTTCTGGAAATATGTGTAGGCTGCTAATTTTCCAAATAATTTGAGTTTTGATTCCAACAATTTCTTCTTCAATTCCTATATTCCTTCTTGTCTTATCATAATCAGTCAGGAAGAACCAAGAGGCTCCTTCAACATTTTGCTTAGAAGTCTCCTCAGCTAAGTATCTATTTCACTGCTAACAAGTTTTAGCTTCCATAAAATATGAGAACACAGTTCAGACAAGTTCTTTGCCAGTTTATAGCTGCCTTTCCTCCAGCTTCCAATCACATGTTCCTTATTTTCCTCTTGACATCTCACCAGAATTGTCCTTAACACCCATATTTCCAGCCTGCCGCTCAAAATTCTTCCAGCCTGTAACTACTGCCCAGTTCCAAAGCTGCTTCCACTTGCTCAGGTGTTTGTTATAGTAGCACCCCACTTCTCAGACCAACATCTATATTAGCTCAGATTACCGTAAGTACCAGACTGAATGGCTTGAAAAAGAGAAATTTATTTTCTCACAGTTCTGGAGGCTGGAAGTCCAAGCTCAGGGGGCTAGCATGGTCATGTTCTGCTGAGAGCTCTCTTCTGGCTTGTAGATGGCCACCTTCTCACTGTATCCTCACATGTCAGAGAGATAGAGAAAGAGAGAGATCTCTCTTCCCTTTTTTATAAGGCCACAATACTATCAGATTAGAGCCCCATATTTATGACTTCATTGGACCTAATTCCCTCCTAGAGACCCCACCTCCAGGTATAGTCACAATCCAGCTTAAGGCTTCAACATACAAATAAATTTTGGGGAGACATCATTCAGTCTGTAGTATCCACTAATATTGTTTTTATTCAACATTATGCTGGAAGTCCTATTTGGTGCCTTAAAGGGAAGAGGGAATAAAACTCTCAAGAATGAAAAAACAAAATCCCGACTTTTCACAAGTGATGTGATTATGTACATAGAAATTCCAAAAAATCTATAGTTAAATTATTAGCACTAATGAGACTGTCCTGAAAATAACTAGATTTAAAATCAATGATTCTATTTGAATTTGAATAAATTGTTTTGGTATATACCAGCAACATAAACATTCAAAATAAAGTGAAAAATTATAAGATGCCACTTAAAATATCATGAAAATTTCAGGTACCAAGTAAAAAATCTAACAAAAGTTGTTTGTCTTTATGGTAAAATTATTATTGAGAGAAATTAAACTGAGGGGAAAATACTTAAATAAATGGAGAGATTACCATTGTATAGGTTAGAATATTCAATATTGAAGACAATTATAATAAATAAGAAATGGAAAGAGAGATATACAATGTCATGAGTAGAAAGGTTCATATCATAGTAAGGCCAATTATCTTGAAATTTATCTTGAAAATTACAGCAAATATATCTACTATTTCTGTGAGATCTAAGAAGCTGATTTAAAAATGTTTATGAAAGGATAATGCCTCAAACAGTTCGGGAAAAGAAAAACCAAGATGAGTATGGCAATTACAAATAATTACTGCAGTGCATAAGGATAGACAAATAGATGACTAGAAGAGTAAAGAAAGCCTAGCAACAGTCTCTAGGACATACCAAGTCTTCCTATGTGATAGAACAGGCACTGGAAACTAGTGGGGCTTGTCAAAACCCCTAAAACTTTATAGCACAAAAAGTGAACTTTAATGCATACAAGTTCTTAGAAGATTGACCAGGCTTTCAGGGGAATCCAGAAAGGAATACAAATGGCAACACAGAAATCTAATTATAATACAAATTGTATGACCTGATGTTAGTGATATGATCTCTGAAAGGCTGGGAGAAGAATAAGCTAACCTAAGTAACTTTGGAAAATAGGGTCTTACTGGAAAGTGTAAGGCTCCAGACAGAAGAAACAGTCCATAAACGTTGTGTTCTAGTTGGTAAATTTGTCTCTCCTGGGAGTATCAGGTAATAATTCTGAAACTAGTATGCATACATACCAGAGTTCAACACATAAGTAAATGAATGGTGGATAGTTGTATCCATGTTTCTGACTATTAGAGACAAATTACAGAGAAGCAAAGGAGGAAACTAGCATGAACCATGTAGTACCAGATTCAAGTCAGAGACAACAGTATGAATTCATATTTAGCTTAGTAAAGGTACAGATGAAACAACTATAGATACGTGAGTTAGTACACATATGGATGCTTCCTAGCTCTAACCTCTGAAAGGGTCTAGAAGTAGTGATGCCCAATAGCAATGAGCACACCTAGAGCCCATATCTTAGATTCCAATATCATTCTTAAATAAAGGTCCTTGGAGAAATGGCTGATTCTGGGACTGGGGCAGGGAATATACAAGATGATCATGGAGCACCTCCATAATGTCAGAAAGCAAAAAAGTGCTAAGAAATCACAAGAGTGGGGGTGCCTGGGTGGCTCAGTGGTTAAGCGTCTGCCTTTGGTTCAGGTCATGATCCCAGAGTCCCAGATCGAGCGTGGCATCAGGCTCCCCACTCGGCGGGAAGCCTGTTTCTCCCTCTCTCACTTCCCCTGCTTGTGTTCCCCTCTCGCTGTGTTTCTCTCTGTCAAATAAATAAATAAAATCTTAAAAAAAGAAAAAGAACCCCAAATAACTTATGTAGATCCTCTCTCCTCCAGGAAGTGGAAATGAACTCTGTGCTTCATGACTTGCCTCTAAAACGTAAAGTGTGGAAAAGAAGGAAACATAACTCCATGTTGGAAAAACCTGGTGAACCCCATGTTTGCCAAGAGGACAAAACTAATAGCACCAATATTAAGTAATGCCCACAGAATGTAAATATGACATGGGGTGATGAGAAGGGTATTCTTCCAAAAATCCATGAAGAAAAAAAAAACAAACAGACAAATCCAAACTGATGAGCATTCTATAAAATATCTGATCAACACTCCTCAAAACTGCAAGGTCATGAAAAATAAAACTTAAGAAACTATAATAGACAAGAAAGACAAAGGAGACATGAGAACTAAATGTAATGTGATCTCCTGCATGGGATCCTGGAACAGAAAGAGGACAGCAGGGAAAACTGGTATGCAGTTAACAGTAATACACTAAAGCTGGATTTCAGCTGTAACAAAATACCATCATAATATAAAATGTTGCCAATAGGGAAACTTGGCATGGAGTACACAAAAATTCTCTGTACTAGTTATGCAATATTTACATAACTGTAAATTATTCTAAAATCAAATATTTATTTAAAAGCATCAGAGGGGAAAGCTTAGACTCTTGAATAAATGGTACATAAAAACTATTTATCCATATGGGTTAAATGATAGTTTCCAAAATAAATTCAAGATGGATAAAAAACAATACTTGTGAAAACTCAATAGTAATTTTTTTTTAAAGATTTTATTTATTTGACAGAGAGAAACACAGCTAGAGAGGGAACACAAGCAGGGGGAGTAAGAGAGGGAGAAGCAGGCTTCCTGCAGAGCAAGGAGCCCGATATGGGACTTGATCCCGGGTCTCTGGGATCATGACCTGAGCTGAAGGCAGTCGCTCAACCAACTGAGCCACCCAGGCGCCCCAATAGTAAACAATTTTTTAAAGCAAATTGTATGACCTGATGTTAGGGATGACATTTGTTAAATAACACACTAATAGAACAAAACCTAATGGGAATAACTGATAATGTTGATATTACTATTACATCTTGACAGTAAAAGACACTGTAAGTAAAATAAAATATAAGCCACAGACAGGAAGAAAATATTTGTACAAATGTGACAGATAAATATATGACTGCTAAGATTAAAACAAATAATCTAATGGAACAAAGCAAAAAATATGAATAAAAGATGTACAGAAGGATAAACCTAAGTGACAATAAACTTATGGAAAAACATTTAGCCTCCCTTGTAACCAGGCACCTGCAAATTAATATAGACATACAATATCATGTCGTACCCATCAGATTTTCAAAAGTGAGAAGTATGAAATCATCAAATATTCACAAGGTTGATAAACAGTGGGTACTATTACACTGCTATTAAATTTGCAAAACCACATTAGAGAGCAATTTGGCAATATCTAATAAAATTAAATAGGACCACATCAATGAGCCAGCAATTCTATTTCAAGGTTTGGATCCAAAGAAATACATTCACGTGCTCACAAGACACATATAAAAATGCAAACTGCAGTGCAGTCAATTCTGGCAAAATACTGGAAACAATTCAAATGTCAGTGGGGAGACAGGTGACATAAATATAAATATATTATATACTTACATATTAAAATTGCATATATATTTATATACTAAAGTATACTGAGTATATTAAATATATGAAAGATCTAAATAAATATTGAATATATTAAGATATTAAAATATATTAAATATATTAAAAATAATCTTATTTTTTACAGATGCATAATATATATGGTATAATTTTATATATACAGTATATATGTGAACTTGACAGACTCTGAATTCATTTTAGTAAATGACTCTGGATAGAAGAGAAAAAATAAAACTGAAGATAAGTTTGAATGTGTGTTCAATTGTATAATATTTTGTTCAAAAGCATAATATGAGGGAAATTAAGTAACATTGGTCACATAGTGTTTATTACATTACTTTTAAATATTTCCCACAATTTAAATGTTTTGTACAAAATTCGAGATAACTAATGAGATGTGAACTGTGATATAAATACAAATATTGAGCAAGTCCTGAATTCATTTACCTACAGAACTAATATTTGGCCATTCTGGGTTATTGTGGTTACAGAAAAGGAATGCAAATGTCAATTATTTTTACAATGTAAATATAATAACTAGCAAAAATGAAGAGCAATGTTAAGGGAAATGGGAGGCAATCTGTGTATGGGAATTTCCTAGTAGAGATTCAAATAATGAAAGCAGGTATTTAAAACATACATGAATTTCTTCAGTTTTCAGATTTAATTGTATAAGCACAGAAGAGTAATTTAGAAACTAATATCTCCTGTGGTAGAAAAAAAAAGCTATCAGATATCAGTAGTACATTTAGTTTTACTTATATTCAGTTTTTCCCAAAAGTAAAAATAAATGTAAAACATTTTACTAAAAATAGATTTGATCATATGATCCCCTTTTTTCCTACATTATTTCTCTACATCCATCTATAAATGTGCAGAGCCAGAAACCTAAAATGATTTTCTCCAAATAAAGATGTTGAGAATTTTAGGCAGAGGGGAAATTTTTTGATATTTTTTTATATTTGAATTTTTATGATAAAATTTTTAAAAAATTATTAAAAATACAACCATTATTGTTTGTTTTAAGACTCATAAGGCAATGAGAATTAGGTTCAACCTGCAAGAACCAGACAGTATATGACAAGGAATTTAAAGGAAGGGACTACCAACTCAATTGGAAAAGTTCAAGAACAATCCAAGGAAGAGCAGACTGTACCCAGACTGGGAGGAACGGTCAACTATCCCAAAGAACTAAAGGACTGAATGTGTGGTGGGAAGTGGAGGAAAGTGAGGAAAGCAAATCTGAAAATGACTGGTTCACAGAACAATGAAACACTTACATTAAGAGTGTAGGGATTAAATGTTTATAGCAGCAATGTCCACGACAGCCAAGAAAAACAGTGGGAAGAGTCCAGATGTCCATTGACAGATGAATGGATAAAGAAGATGTGGTATAAATATACAAAGGAATATTATTCAACCATCTAAAAGAATGAAATCAGGCCGTGTGCAACAAGTGGATGGAACTAGAGGGTATTATGCTAAGTGAAATAAGTCAATCAGAGAAAGAAAGCTATCATATGATTTCACTGTATGTGGAATTTAAGAAACAAAAAAGAGGCACAGAGGGGAGGGGAAGGAAAAAATAAGATAAAACCAGAGAGGGAGACACACCATAAGAGACTCTTAACTATAAGGAATAAAGTGAGGGTTGCTGGAGAGGAGGGGAGATGGGGTAACTGGGTGATGGGCATTAAGGAGGGCATTTGAGGTAATGAGACCCCGGTGTTATATCCAAATGATGACTCAATGAACTCTACCTCTGAAACTAATAACAATAAAAAAAGGTGTAGACATTATAGTATGTTAATGACAGTTTCAGTAGAGGATGCTGGCTATTAACACTGCATGTGCAAAGTACTGGGAAAGGGCAGAAGTACAGAAATATAGGATTGTTCACTGAGTCTGGTAGATCACAGAAAGACTCACAGAGGATGGAACACTTGACTAGTTCTTGAATGGAAAATGATGAGTTTTCCAGGGTACAAAAATAAAGTATTTCAAGATGTTAAAAAAAAGTTGCAAATGCAAAGGAAGGAGACAACTTGTTGGAATTATAATATGTGTGAGGAGGAATGGAGCAGGGCAGGGTCTCAGAGGAAGCAAGGGTTGTAAGGTTATTCCCTCTGGGGCTTTCTGAAAGAGTTTTGACTGCTAGCGGTGCAACACTAATAGATTTTTTTCCTTGGGTGCTGGGAAATAACATGAATAAATTTTCCTTTTTAAAAGATATTCAGGAAGCATCTGGATGACTCAGCGGGTTGAGTGTCTGAGTCTCAATTGTTTCGGGTCATGATCTCAGGATTCCAAGAGCATGGAGCCTGCTTGAGATTCTCTCTCTCTCCCTCTGCTCTTCCCTCTGATCCTCCCCCTGCTCATGTTCTCTGTCTCCCTAAAATAAATAAATAAATCCTTGAAAAATAAATAAGTGAAACAATAAAAAGATACTTGGAATGTATTGGTAAAAGAAAAACAGAAAAGATGGATTTCAAAATATCCAAAGGCAGGGAGGCAATCATCCAGTGTCTGAGCACCTGTTCCCAAAGTACAGTGAAGCGGAGACGAGAAATATTTACAAGGAATCTAAAGGTGGCAAATGATTGCCTGTGGGCAGTGGGGACACACTGGGCTAGGGAGGACTCCGTGACCAGGTGGATGGTGATACTCCTCAACTAATGAATAATGTCGGTGGAATGGTTTGGGGGTCAAGCTAATGGGCTCAGTGCTGAACATGTCAAGGTTAGGTGTCTGGCCTGGACCAGGGCCACAGATGTCACATCTTCAGTATCTGCTGGTAATTGAAGCCTTCAGAGTAGATTAGATTGCCCAGAAGGGGCAGGGGAATGAGCTAAGCAGTGAGCTGAATGTGTAAGCTTGGAAATCTACCATGTCAGGCATCCTCCAGCCAGCCCTGTACTTAAGTGGCTGATTATTTTTAGGCTGCCTGTCAGATTACATTTATCTATCGTGTTGGTTTCAGCACTTTGTTCCATCTTGTTGATATCATTTAGAGTCTTGATTCTATCAGTCAACAGATTAGTCATCCCAGACCTTCCAGTTTCTCACTAGCACATGCTACTCTCTCAGCTTCCTAATAAAATAACTGTAACAGGGATAAAATGTCACACAATCACTCAATAATAACAACTTAGTACAACAGCAAATGTGCCACTTCTTTATAATTATTTTTTGGAACTAGTACCTACAGCCTAAGAAGATAAGAGCCAGAAGTGAAAGGTCAACAGGATGAAGTGAAAAGGAAAATGGTTAATAAAATGAATTGCAGGAGGAAAAAAACTGTAGTTACTCAAATGAAATTCACACTGACAGTAGAGAAAACAGAATAGATGGCATGAAGGTGAAGAATACACATCAAAAGTTGCCTCTGAATCCAGAATAAAGAACAAAGAAATGGAAGACAAGTGAAAAAAAAATGCTAATAGTTACAGACTAGAGACCAGAACACCACCCTCAAAATATACCAACTGCGAAGACACATGTAAATTGTATTTATAATTGAAGTTATGATTATAGTTATAATTGAAGAAAATATCCTTAAGTACAACAAACCAACAAAATATAAAAGCATGAAAATTGGGGTGCCTGGGTGGCTCAGTTGGTTAAGCGATTGCCTTTGGCTCAGGTCATGATGCTGGAGTCCCAGGATCAAGTTCCAAGTTCTGCACTGGGCTCCCTGCTCAGCAGGGAGTCTGCTTCTCCCTCTGACACTCCCCCCTCTCATGCTCTCTTTCACTCCCTCTCTCATTCTCTCTCTCAAATAAATAAAATCTTTTTAAAAAAAGCATTAAAATTGAGAGAGCTCACCACATTTGAAGGAAATCCAAGACAAACAAACATACACAACTTGTATGTATACTAACAAAAATCTGTCGAAAATGAACTATTGGAATTTAAGCTTAAAATGGGAGAAGGGTACAGAGCCAAAGGGAGAAAAACAGAGTTGGTCATTCACAACCGATGGAGTCCTACATGGTAGAGAATATAAACTTAGATCCAGCCCGTTATCATTCATATATAAAGAACCAGAAATCTGCGGAACAGAGAGAGTTTAGGAGAGAAAATGCCTATATTCTATTGTTGAATCACCTACTGAATACATACTTCAACCAACCCAGAGTTAAATTGACAGTAAGAAACTAAATATAGAAAAACTGGATATAATGATATTTAAATTTTAAAAAACCTATCAGCAGGAGCCACACCCAGCTTATCAAAATTATCTTAAGGAGAAAGGTTTTAAAAATCCATACTTACTACACTGACCATGAATTGAATTTGTGATAAAATAATTACATATTGAAATATACAGCTTTAATTTTTGTGTCTTTATTTGTGTGTCTTTAAAAAGTACTTATATTGTAAATAAACTTCATGTAAAATGTAATTTATAAGGCCTATAAATTTTATATCCTCGGTGAAATTGATTAGTATGTCTCTGCTACCTTAAGCTAAGTCTTTGATGATTGTTAAATGTTATAGTTTCAAGGTCAGAACTTTACTCCATTCAACTGGGCAATCATCTGCCAAGTTAAGCCAAGTATTATTAATGCTCTGGGACCACTTTTAACAGTTGCAAATCTGTTTAACTATAAAGCACATTTTCCATCTTATTTACAAGATTAGTTGTAAGGCCACTAACTCTACGGCTGGGAATCAAGATATACTATGTCTATAGAGTTACACTAATTTGCAATATAATAAGCCTATCACAAACAAACAAAAACAAATTGAAAGAGGTTGGCCTAACCTAACATGATTTTTTCCTGGGGAACTGGTACTACCTTCTAGGGATCCTTCCTTGATACTCACAAATCTCCTTTCAAATAGATCATTTATAAATTGTCCCATGGTCGCATATCAAATTCACTGCCTATCAAATGAAAAATTTAAAAATTCAACTATTTTTCAAATATTTAGCCATCATCAATAATCTGACACCATTCCTATTTTCAAATATTATAAACAGTGTGCTTGCATATATTTCTGTAAGTTTCCAATGTCTTAGAATAATTATCTGACCGCATCTTGAAGCAAGATTTTAAAAGGCATCAAGGGAAAGATGAATTTGTTTATTTATTGAGGATCAATGGAGTGCCACCATCATGGTGGATTTCACAAAGTTCACTCTAACCAATGTAGCACATCATAGAACTGGCAGAATTGTGTATATTTTGGAGGTGAGAAAGCTAAGGTTCTGATCCATCAAATGACCACCTAAAATCATACAGAAAGCATGCCATCATGCTCAGCACACAATTTGAATTCAGTGATTTTTATATTGCAGCAGTGATTCTACTCTACTTTACCATCCATGACCACCACAGAGTCAGTATTCCTCAAGTACTCACCTTCTCTTTCCTTGAGACACATTTTTAATCAAAATTAGGACTTAGAAATTCATTCTATCAAAACTTTACATCTGTTTCCTTCAGCAGGCTTCCCTAGTTGGCTCTACCTGCAAGGACAGGATATCCCTGTTTTGTTTTACAACACCGTGCATTACCTCCCAAATGCTGCACTTGTCTTCTGACCATCTGACTCCAGAGGAAAGCCCCTGGGATATCCCTAACCCCTCCACACCAGGATAATTTGTGATTAGATGATTACCATGTCATTGTTTAAAGACTCTTCCCTCTGAAATTTCCTGTAGTCTGAGATAACAGCCAACTTATATGTAGTTCTTCCTTCTTTTTCATGTCTGTTATGATAAATTTCATTAAGATAGTTTCTCTTCCTCCTAAACTTCCCATTTATATGCATTATCAACAAATCATTTTCTTTTCATAATAATGAATACAAATGAGAACAGCTCTACATGGTGTCACATTGGCCATAAATGTCTTCGTTGTTTTCCAAATACTTGCCCTTGTCTTGTTAGAAGACAGTCACTGAACCCCAAGAACACTGGGTTAGTTTGAAGATAAATGGCCCCAGTCACTGAACCCCAACAGCAATGACCACTTCATTTAAACTACTTGTTTCCACTTTAGGGGATACTGGAGTCAGGGCACCTTTGCACACTGGGCGGTCTCACTTCAAGTTGTCACTGTGTCTCCCTCAGTAGTTCCTGAGACAGCTTCTCTGACACCCCAAATGACCTCCATCACACAGCATAAGCCCAATGAGGAGCTTGTTCTCAGCAGCAATGGTTGTCCATAGTTTCATCGGCAGCCCTATGCATGCTACTTTCTCTCCACACCCATCCATTTTTTCCCTCCAACTTTCAATGCTCATTATTATTATTATTTATTCTTTTACTGACTCTAGGGTATCTGAGTTTGTCAAGTTCCCTTGTTCATTCATTCATATTTACCTCACCTCTACCAAATTCTAGCCCAGTGCCAAGTCCTTTGCTTACCATGGAGAATTCTAATATGAATGTGGCACAGTTTCATCCTCAAAGAGCTTATGGTATAATTAAGGGAATAATTAATTACTATTAATTAATTTATTAAATCCATTTACTAAATCTAAGAATAGAAACACAAAGAAAGTGAATAAATGAAAGTTAAAATTGAATTTAAGAAGCTCTATATGGGGGGGGGGGCGCCTGGGTGGCTCAGTTGGTTGGGCCACTGCCTTCGGCTCAGGTCATGATCCCGGAGAACCAGGATGGAGCCCCTCATCGGGCTCCCTGCTCAGTGGGAAGCCTGCTTCTCCCTCTCTCATTCCCCCTGCTTGTGTTCCCTCTCTAGCTGTGTTTCTCTCTGTCAAATAAATAAAATCTTAAAAAAAAAGAAGCTCTATATGGAAGTTGCCATAGGAAAAAAAAAAAAAGAAAACCATACAAGATAAAAAACAAAAACAAAAGAAAACAATACTGCAAATTGAAAAATTCAACTCTAGCTAAGTATAGGACATATATTAAGATACCCACCATGGGACACCTGGGTGGCTCAGTTGGTTAAGCGACTGCCTTCGACTCAGGTCATGATCCCGGAGATCCCGGATCGAGTCCCACATCTGGCTGCCTGCTTGGCAGGAAGCCTGCTTCTCCCTCTCTCACTCCCCCTGCTTGTGTTCCCTCTCTGGCTGTGTTTCTCTCTGTCGAATAAATAAAATCTTTAAAAAAAAAAAAAAAGTACCCACCAAGGCTTAGCCATTTGAGGCAGAACAGAACATGCATGTAGTTAAATAAAGGTAAAGCTGGAAAGGTAGCCAAGGCCAAGTGAAGATAATATGCTAAGGAAACTGAATTTTAACTAGAAATGTATGTGGAGCCACTGGAGATTTAAACACAAAGTTTTGGGGCACCTGGGTAGCTCAGTCATTAAGCATCTGCCTTCTGCTCAGGTCATGACCCCAGGGTCCCAGGATCGAGCCCCTCATCGGGCTTCTTGCTCAGTGGGAAGCCTGCTTCTCCCACTCCCCCTGCTTGTGTTCCCTCTCTTGCTGTGACTCTCTCTGTCAAATAAATAAATAAAATCTTAAAATAAATGAACAAATAAAAATAAACACAAAGTTTGGATCAGAACTTAATGCATAAAAGTGCTTCTGCCAGCCATATGAAGAGAGGGTTGAAGAAGTGAATAGATGAGCAAAAAAGGAAAGTCAAAATGTTGTCATAGTAGGTTCAGTGGCCATCAGGACCTAGATATGGTACAGAGAATATAGAAATGACAACTATTCAAGAGATTTAGGAGGTAGAATGGATATTATCTATTGACAGAGCAGTCCCTCGGAATATGGAACAGGTTGGTATTTAGAGTGATTACAGTTTCTGCTTAGTTAAAAATAATATTTGAGGAAAAAGAAAGTAGGTTCAATAGGTAGAGTAGAGGAAAGTTTTAGTTCACTGAAACTACGGTGTATGTGCCTATAATGGACAAATGTCATTATACATTTATCAAAATCTATGCAACACACAGTATAAGGAATGAGCCTTAAGTAAACCATGATATTCAGGTTATACTAATGTATCCAGGCTGGATCATCAAATGGGCCACACTAATGTAAAGTATTAATAATAGGGGAAACCATGTGATACTTGACTTTCTCTACTTGGCTTATTTCACTCAGCATAATCTCTTCCAGACCAGTCCATATTGCTACAAAAGTTGGATATTCATCCTTTCTGATGGAGGCATAGTATTCCATTGTATATATGTACCACATCTTCTTTATCCATTCATCTGTTGATGGGCACTTGGCTCTTTCCACAGTTTGGCAATTGTGGCCATTGCTGCGATAAACATTGGGGTACATGTGGCCCTTCTTTTCACTACATCTGTGTCTTTGGGGTAAATGTCCAGTAGTGCAATTGCAGGGTCATAGGGTAGCTCTATTTTTAATTTTTTAAGGAATCTCCACACTGTTTCCCAAAAAGGCTGCACTAGTTTACATTCCCACCAACAGTATAAGAGGGTTCCCCTTTCTCCGCAGCCTCGCCAACACTTGTTGTTTCCTGACTTGTTAATTTCGGCCATTCTGACTAGTGTAAGGTGGTATCTCAGTGTGGTTTTGATTTGAATTTCCCTGATAGCTAGTGACGCTGAACATTTTTTCATGTGTCTGTTAGCCGTTTGTATATCTTCTACGGAGAAGTGCCTCTTCATGTCTCTTACCCATTTTTTGATGTGTTCATCTTCTTTTTGGGTGTTGAGTTTGAGAAGTTCCTTATAGATCTTGGATACCAGCCCTTTGTCTATAGTGTCATTTGCGAATATCTTCTCCCATTCTGTGTGTTGCCTCTTTGTTTTGTTGACTGTTTCCTTTGCTGTACAGAAGCTTTTTATTTTGATGTAGTCCCAGAAGTTCATTTTCGTTTTTGTCTCCTTTGCCTTTGGAGACGTGTCTTGAAAGAAGTTGCTGTGGCCGGTGTCAAAGAGGTTACTGCCTATGTTCTCCTCCAGGATTTTGATGGATTCCAGCCTCTCATTGAGGTCTTTCATCCATTTCGAGTTTGCCTTTGCGTGTGGTGTAAGAGAATGGTCTAATTTCATTCTTCTATATGTAGCTATCCAATTTTCCCAGCGCCATTTATTGAAGAGACTGTCTTTTTTTCCACTGGATATTTTTTCCTGGATTGTCAAAGATGATTTTCCCATAGATTTGTGGGTCCATATCTGGACTCCCCACTCTGTTCCATTGGTCTATTTCTCTGTTTTTGTGCCACTACCATGCTGTCTTGGTAATCAAAGCTTTGTAATAAAGCCTGAAGTCAGGTAATGAGATGCCCCCAGCTTTGCTTTTCTTCTTCAGCAATTCCTTAGCGATTCGGGGTCTTTTTTGGTTCCATATAAATTTTAGGATTGCTTGTTCCAATGTTTTGAAGAATGTTGGTGGAATTTTGATTGGAATGGCATTGAAAGTATAGATTGCTCTGGGCAGTATAGACATTTTGACAATGTTTTTCTTCCAATCCATGAGCATGGAGTGGTCTTCCATCTTTTTGTGTCTTCTTCAATTTCTTTCATGAGTGTTCTGTAGTTCCTCAAGTACAGATCCTTGACTTCTTTGGTTAGGTTTATTCCTAAGTATCTTATAGTTTTTGGTGCTATACTAAACGGAATCGATTCTCTGATATCCCTTTCTATTTTTTTCATTGTTAGTGTATAAGAATGCAACTGATTTCTGTGCATTGATTTTGTATTCTGCTACATTACTGAATTGTTGTATGAGTTCTAGTAGTTAGGGGGTAGAGTGTTTTGCGTTTTACACATAGAGTATCATGTCATCTGCAAAGAGAGAGAGTTTGACGTCCTCTTTGTCAAGCTGGATACATTTTATTTCTTTCTGTTGTCTGATTGCTGTTGCTAGGACTTCTAACACTATGTTGAACAGTAGTGGTAAGAGTGGGCATCCTTGTCTTGTTCCTGATCTCAAAGGAAAGGCTGTCAGTTTTTCCCCATTGAGAATGATACTTGGTGTGGGTTTTTCTTAGACAGATTTTATGAGGTTGATAAATGTCCCCTCTATCCCTATAATTTGAAGAGTTTTGATCAAGAATGTATGTTGTATTTTGTCAAATGCCTTTTCCGCATCAATTGAGAGTACCATGTGCTTCTTCTCTCTTCTCTTATTGATTTGTTCTATCATGTTGATTGTTTTGCGAGTGTTGAATCACCCCTGCATCCCTGGGATAAATCCCACCTGGTCATGGTGGATAATATTTTTAATGTATTGTTGGATCCTGTTAGCAAGGATCTTGTTGAGAATCTTGGCATCCGTATTCATCAGCGATATTAGTTTGAAGTTCTCCTTTTTGATGGGGTCCTGTCTGCTTTGGGGATTAGAGTGATGCTGGCTTCATAGAAAGAGGCTGGGAGTTTTCCTTCCGTTTCTATTTTTTGAAAGAGTTTCAGGAGAATAGGTGTTATTTCTTCCTTGAAGGTTTGGTAGAATTCCCCAGGGAATCCGTCTGGGCCTGGACTCTTGTTTTTGGGGAGGTTTTTGATCACTGCTTCAATCTCATTGCTAGATATAGGTCTATTCAGATTGTCAATATCTTCCTGTTTCAGTCTTGGTAGTTTATAGGCTTCTAGGAATGTATCCATCTCTTCTAGGTTGCTAAACATATTGACATATAATTGTTGATAGTAATTTTTGATGATTGTTTCTATTTCCTTGGTGTTAGTCATGATCTCTCCCCTTTCATTCATAATTTTATTAATTTGGGTCTTCTCCCTTTTCTTTTGGATGAGTTTGGCCACTGGTTTATCAATCTTATTGATTCTTTCAAAGAATCAGCTTCTAGTTTCGTTGATGCTTTCTACTGTATCTCTGGTTTCTGATTCATTCATCTCTGCTCTAATCCTTATTATTTCCTGTCTTGTGTGGGGGGTTGGTTTAATTTTTTGTTGATTTTCCAGTTCTTTAAGGTGTAATGAGAGTTGATGTATTTGGGATTTTTCAATTTTTTGAGTGAGGCTTGGATGGCTATGAATTTCCCCCATAGGACTGCCTTTGCTGTATCGCATAGGTTTTGGATCAATGTATCTTCATTCTCATTGGTTTCCATGAAGTATTTCAGTTCTTCTTTGATTTCTTGGTTAATCCACATATTCTTTTTTTTTTTCTTAAAGATTTTATATTTTTGACAGAGAGAAACACAGCCAGAGAGGGAACACAAGCAGGGGGAGTGAGAGAGGGAGAAGCAGGCTTCTCGCCAAGCAGGGAGCCCGATGTGGGACTCGATCCCCAGTCTTGGGGACCATGACCTGAGCCGAAGGCAGCTGCTTAACCAACTGAGCCACCCAGGTGCCCCTAATCCACATATTCTTGAGCAGGATTGTCTTTAGCTTCCGAGTGTTTGATTTTCTCCTGAACTTTTTATGGTGGTTGAGTTCCAGTTTCACAGCATTGTGGTCAGAGAATATGCAGGGTATAATCTCAATATTCTGGTATCGGTTGAGCCCTGATTTGTGACCTAGTATGTGGTCTATTCTGGAGAAAGTTTCATGTGCACTAGAAAAGAAGGAGTATTCTGCTGTTTTAGGGTGGAATGTTCTGAATATGTCTATGAGATCCAGCTGGTCCAATGTGTCATTCAAGGCTCTTGATTCTTTGTTGATTTTCTGTTTAGATGATCTGTCCATTGCTGAGAGTGGAGTATTAAGATCTCCTACAATTAATGTATTTGCATCAATATGATTCTTTTGTTTAACAGTTGGCTTATGTAGTTGGCTGCTCCCATGTTGGGGGCTTAAATATTTACAATTGTTAGATCTTCTTGATGTATAGACCCTTTAAGAATGATGTAGTGTCCTTCTGTGTCTCTGTTACAGTCTTTAGACTAAAATCCAATTTGTCTGATATGAGAATCACTCCCCCGGCTCTCTTTTGGGGTCTATTGGCATGAAAGATGGGCTTCCATCCCCTCACTTTCAATATGTGTCTTTAGATTCAAGATGAGTCTCTTGTAAACAGCATATGGATGGGTCCTGTCATTTTATCCAGTCTGCCACCCTGTGTCTTTTTATTGTAGCATTTAGGCCATTCACATTGAGAGTGATTATTGATAGATACGTATTGACATCATGTTGCCTGTGGAGTTCATGTTTCTATAGATTACCTCTGTAAATTTCTCTTTTGTGTCACTCTTGGGTTCGTTTCTCCCCTATACAATCCCTCTTAGTATTTCTTGTAGTGCTGCTTGGTGGTTGCATAATCTTTTAGACCTTGGCGGTCCTGGAAGTTCTTTATTTCTCCTTCCAATTTGAAAGTCAACCTTGCTGGATACATTATCCTTGGTTGCATATTTTTGTCATGTAACTTCCTGAATATGTCTTGCCAGCCCTTTCTGGCTTGCCAGGTTTCTGTGGAAAGGTCTGACGTTATTCTGATGGTCCTCCCTCTATATGTAAGGGATGGCTTTCTCCTAGCTTCCCTTAAGACATATTCTTTGGTTTTATGATTCAAGAATTTTACTATTATGTGCCTGGAGGTTTTTCTGGCCTCATTGATCTTGGGAGGCTGTCCTCTCTGCCTCTAGGACATGAACATTTGTTTCATTCCCCAGATTTGGGGAATTTTCATCCATGATATGTTCCACTATATCTTCTAGGCTTCTCTCTCTCTCAACTCCTTCGGGGATTCCAATAATTCTGATATTGGAGCGTTTCATGGCATCATTTATTTCCCTTATTCTGTTTTCATGGGATTTTAGTTGTTTGCTCCAAGACTTCTCTTGCTCCTCCTTCTTAATCCATCTGTCTTCTAAATCACTGATACGATCTTCAGACTCACTTACTCTGGCTGTTAGCATATTTAAATTAGATTGCCTCTCATCAATAGCCTTTCTTACTTCAGCTTCACTTCTGTTACTATGGCTTCCACTTTGAGACTAATGCTCTTTTCTAAATTAGCCATTACTTGGACGATTGCTGCCCTGAATTCCATTTCTGTCATATTGTTTATGTTCATTTCCAGTAATTCTGTGACCAGGGTTGCAGTCTCAGGGTTCTTCTTCTGTTGGATGTTCCTCCTCCGAGTCATTTTGGCGAGGAGTGGTTGAGGGGGTGTATAGCTAAATATATCAGCCACTATCTAGGTGCATTGGTTGCTGGAAGGTTTTGGAGAAACCAGAGTTCACCACCGAAAAGAAAGGAGAAAGAAAAAAGAAAACAGAAGAGAGGAAGCAAGAAGAGAAACCCCTGCCAGAGTGTGGCCCAGTGGTAGGATTTATATGGTACAAAACTGTTACAGGGTAAAGAAAAGGGCTATCAAGGGTAAATGAAGAGATCAAAAAGCAAAGCCCAACCTATATGACCCCCAATGCCAGTATTTATATAATACAAAAGCAAAAACAATTACACAGAAACACTGACAGACTAGAGTGGGAAGGTGAGGGCAGACACTCCTTGTGGGCAAGGAATGTGTTTCAGATGCTCTCGAGTTTGTTTTGTTATTATTGTTGGAGGAGCCCACTTTCTAAAGATATAGGGAGATTAGAACTGGTTGTATATTGGGGTAGTATTGAATAGGGATGTGAGATTAACTTGAAGCTTATAATTACATGTATATGTAATAGAGAAAATAAAGGAAAGAAGAGAGAAGGGAAAAACAGAGAAAACAAACAGGGAAACAAGAGGCAACAATGACAGCAGAAAATACAAGAATGTGTTTGAAAAAATGTCAAGGTAAAAAAAATGTTATGGAGTGTTGTATTGAGTATCACGTTGTGATAAAAAGTGGGTTAAAAATTGAATGAAGAAAAACTGTGAGGATGCATTTTTAAGTTTAAAAGGGAAGACTTAAAAATAAAAATAGAAAAAAGTTAAAAAAGCAAATAAGCTGGAAAACTGTATCTATAAAGTGTAGGGCTTTGGTACTTGTAGTCAGTACCGGGAGTTTAATAGATTGCCTTTCCCCCCGATGTTGGGGTTTTACAGTTTGAGTGTTGTCTTCCTGTGCTTCTGGCTTGCTTTCTGGGGGCGGGGTCTGCCACTGTTTTCAGTCCCTTCTACCTGGGCTGCGTCTCTCCACCCCCTTTCTAGAGACTGGTCTCAATGATCACCAGGTTGTCAGGTTACAGTTCTGGTGGCGGAGCCTTGTTCTTTTACGGCCTTTTTAAGCTGCTGAGGAAGTAAGTCAGAGCAAGATGTCTGTGCCCAGACCTTCCCAGAGGGAGCTTCTACACAGAGAGGGGCTCTTTCCCGCCTCCCGGTTGGCAGCCTGTCACAGGCGGGCAGGCGCAGATGCTGGATTGATTTCTGCCCAAGCCCCCGCTTGTCGCTTCACTCCCACACCTCGCGTGACCTTGTTTGTGCCAAGGGACCCGCGGAAGTCTGCAAAATTGCCTTCTCTGGGGGGTCTTCGCCCAGCCCACGGGGTGGGGAGAAGTGGGAGAGAAAAGCATTGGAGGAAAGGGGAAAAAAAGAAAGAAAGAAAAAAAAATGGAGAAAGTGGCGGAAAAATAGACTCCGTGCCCGCCGCTCTCACTGAGATCCCCCGTGCCACACAGGGCACTCCTACTCTCCACGAAACCCTGCTCCTCTGGCTTAAGCAGTGGGGGGATAGACTCGCACCCCAGCCCCTCTAAGGTCCCTCGAGCTGCGCGGCACTTCCTCTCCCTGTGGATCTCTGTCTCCTCTCTGCCGTGGCGGAAAAACAGTCCCCTTGCCAAGGGCTCTGCTGTGTTCCCGGTTCTGTCTCATCCTGAATCAGACCGTGATCTGTTGTTATTTCCTGAGCACAGAGCATTTTCGTGCTGGGGTACTTTCTTTCAATGGTTCAGGTCTGCAGGCTTCCTCCCCCACACCCCTGTCTCTTGGGGTAAGCCTCCGGTTGCTTACACTTGTTTCTACCTTTTTGCTGATGGTGCTTGTCTCCCATGGTGATCCAGAAGCACAAGATATCACATTTCAGGCTGATTTCATGGTGTTCACAGTGTTCCTGTAGTGTTTTTTTTGCAGGAATTGAGCTCACTTCAGGGAACTCCCCAAAATGTGGTCACCTGGCCTTCCGCCATCTTCTTCCTCCTCCATTTCTTTCTTTAAAATTAGTTTGAGTTTATCTTATTCTTACTTTTCCATCTTTTTAAAGGGGGAACTTAGAATCATGAATTTAAGTATTCTTTTACTTCTTTTTTTTTTTTAAAGATTTTATTTATTTGACAGAGAGAAACACAGCCAGAGAGGGAACACAAGCAGGGGGAGTGAAGAGGGAGAAACAGGCTTCCCCCTGAGCAGGGAGCCCGATGTGGGACTCGATCCCGGGTCTCCGGGCTCATGACCTGAGCCAAAGGCAGTCTCTTAACCAACTGAGCCACCCAGGCGCCCTGTGGTATTCTTTTACTTCTTAATAGGCATTTAAAACCATAAACTTTCCTTTAAGCACTATTTTAGCAGTATTACACAAATTTTGATTTGTTTTGTTTTCATTATTACTTAGAAATATTTTTTATATTTCCTTTGTGATTTCTTTTGTGATGTTTTTTCTTTGACCCATAGGTTTAGAAGTATGTTATTTTAATTTCACGGGATTTTCTAGATTGTTTGTTTTTATTGCTTTCTAATTTAACTTAATTATAATGATAGAATATACTCTCTAAGATTTTACTTTTTTTTTTGAAATTGATTGAGATTTAACTTTATGGCCCAAGAAATTATCTGTCTTTGGCGGATGTTTCCTGTATACTTGAAAGAAGTGTGTATTCTGCAGTTGTTGTGTATAGTGTTCTATAAAGATCACCCACATCAAGTTGTTCAGATTTTCTATAGCCTTGCTGATCTTTTGTTTACTTGGGAGGTCAATTTCTAATAGAATGAAGTTAAAATTTGAACTATTTTAGATTTTTCTGTTTCTCCCATTAGATTTGTCAAATTTAGCTCATAAACTTTGATGCTTCCTTATTGGTGCATACACATTTAGAATTATTTTCCTGGTACAATTGTTCCTTTTATCATCATATACTATCCCTCTTTATTCCTTATAATACTGTATGGTATACAGTTGACTCTTGGACAACATAGGTTTGAACTATGTGGATTATCTTATCTGTGGATTTTTTATCTTATCTGTGGATTTTTTTGGATACACAGTATCAGTATAGTACTGTAAATGTATTTTCTCTTCCCTATCATTTTCTTAATAACATTTTCTTTTCTTTAGCTTACTTTGTTATAATAATATGACATAATACACATAACATACACAAATATGTGTTAATTGAGTATGTTATCAGTAAGGCTTCTGGTCAACAGTAGGCTATTAGTAGTTACGTTTTGGGGGAGTCAAAAGTTATATGCAAATGTTTGGTTGTGCAGCAATCAACACCCTCAGCCCCCACACTGGTCAGTGGTCAACTATGAGGTCTACTTTAATAGTTTAATAGATAGCCTCACCAACTTTCTTATGCTTACTGTTTGCATGGTATTTCTTTTCCCTTCCCTTTTAATCTACCTGCACCTGTAAGTTTAAAATGCTTGCAGACAGCAATTTTTTCCCTCAAGTTTTACTTTGTTGATGTTGAAAGGTTAATCAGGTAACTGCTACTCCATCATGGCAGATAAAGGAAGTCCCACATTCGTTTTTACAGGTACTATTAATGTGCGCCACCATCCTTTTCCAGTTTGCGGTGCCCCAAAGGCAGGAACTAATGTGTAGCTCTGTTAAAATGCACTTGTTAGATGCAGTCACTCACTTCAGCTTATTAGAATTTTATAGATCTTTTTTTCTAATTAAAGGCAATGCTTTCCAAACTTTAATATAAATAGAAATCACTTGGAGACTTAGATACAACTTTTGAATCGGGAGTTCTGAGATAAGACTCAGTCTACGGGACATGATTTGAATAGCAAGAACATATAGGACTTGCTAACTTGCAAAGAGTCATCCAAGTCTTCTCTGTCACAGGTTATCAACTTGAATAACTTGATGTTGGAAGGTGGGTATATGACACTGTGAAACTAGAAGGTGTAAAAAACAAAAACAAAAACAAAAACAAAAATAGAATCGGACGGTGGGACCAGAGGGAACCAGAAGAATGCTAGCACCACCAAAGTCATTCAAATTTAATATTTAAAACACTATGCTGCCATATTAAAAACAAATAAATAGCTTGTGAGGTAAACTCATACCATATCCAATTGTTTATGATTCTTGTTTAATGTCTTTAACCATATACTAATTTAAAAAATGTCAACTTCAGGGCACCTGGATGGTTCAGTCATTAAGTGTCTGCCTTTGGCTCGGGTCATGATTCTGGAGTCCTAGGATCCAGCTCCGGGTCAGGCTCCCTGCTCAGCAGAAGGCTGGTTTCTCCCTCTCCCACTCCCCCTGCTTGTGTTGCCTCTCTCACTGTGTCTCTCTCTATCAAATAAATAAATAAAATATTTAAAACAATAAATAAAAAATAAAAATAAAAATGTCAATTTCAATCCAAATTAACAATAATCCACGTGTAAACAACCTTTAAGTTTACTTTGCTAACAGTTTGATCCATGTTGGGTTTAACCATGACTTCTTAGATACAACACCAAAAACATGATCAATAAAAGAAAAACTGATAAGTTGGCTTCATTTGGCCTAACTGATAACTAGTACTGCCCTTCATATTTTTCCTCATTTTATCCACAAATACATCTTAAACCTAAGATAGGTCTTAGTAAAACTCATATATAATTTTTCTCTTTCTCTATATTTTTAAAATATAAATAACAACTTATTACCAATCAAATAAATATAAGTATTTATTTATAATTACATATAAATAATACAACAAATTAAGATTATAAGTATAAATACTTTATAAATATATAATTATTTATCTGACATAACACTTTCACTTATTAATATGTATTCAAAATTCCTCCATGTCTTTCTATAACTTGATAGTTCATTTATTTTTAGTACTGAATAATATTTTATTGAGTGGATGTACCTGAGTTTATCCATTCACCAGTTTATCTCTGGCTCCCACATTTTGGTAATTACAAGTAAAGGTGTCATAAAAATTCATGTGCAAGTTTTTGTGGAGATATGTGACTTCGATTCCTTTGGGTAAATACCACAGAGTGTGACTGCTGGAACATATGATAAAGGTAGGTTTGGTTTTGTAAGCAACTGTCAAACTTCCCTCTAAAGTGGCCATTTTCCATTCCTACCAGCAACAGGAGAGACTTCTTTTTGCTCCACATCCTCACCAGTATTTGGTGCTGTTAGCACTTGGCATTATGGCCAACCTAAAGTGGTGGTATCTCATCGCTATTTTACTTTTCAGTTCTTGAATGATATATGGTTTTCGACATCTTTTCGTATATCTGTTTGCTATATGCAAATCTTCTGGGTGAGATGTCTGTTCAAATCTTTTGCCTGTTTTTTAAATGGGTTATTTGTCCTCTTATTGTTCACTTTTAAGAGTTCTTTATATATTTTAGATGCTAATCTTTTATTTGATATGTATTTTGCCAAGATTTTCCTTCAATCTCTGACTTGTCTTCTCATTCTCTTATGAGTATCTTTGTTTTAAATTTTAATGAAGACCAACTGTTATCAATTTTTCTCTGACTGATTGTGCTCTTAGTGTTTTCACTAAGAAGCCATCGCCACACCCAACGTCATCTAATCTTCAGTTTATCATAAGACTGTAAATAATGATAAAAATATTTATAAGAAAAAGCTTACAGCACGTTTGTGTGAATAAAGGTCATTTTTTTAAATCAAGAAGATCAGAGGGAAAATCATCTTGGGGTAAATTAGATTGCTGGTGTGTTCAATCTTTTTATTTTCCCTTCTGAAATTGTATGAATGTGTGGAAACAAGACAAAATTCTTATGGATTGCCTATATTTCCCAAGCTTAGCACAAGAATTTATCTGTGGGAAGCATCTGCTCATTTTAGTTTACAAATTTGATGTTTCCAAATTCAATGGAAAGATGAACAAACATCTTAAATATCATGAAGAGGCCATTTACAGTGACTTCCTTATTTTACAGAAAGAAAAACTAAGAATGAGAAAGGACAAGTGACTAATGTCATCTAGCCTGTTAGTGACATTACCAAAACAGAGTTGCCTGATTCCTAGATTAGCGTCTTCTTGCCCACATCTCTCAGTCATGTTGCTTCTCAATCCAGGACTCCAAATCTCAGAACTATTACTTTGACTACCAAGGTCCTTGCCAACAACAATTATGTCTAGATTTATGTGGTACTTTCTATGCACCAGGTAAATGTTCTAAACTCTAACATATGTTTGTTAATCTCCCTCAATAGTCCTATGTGATAGATGCTATTCTTATTCCTACATATAGATGAATAAAGTGAAGTACATAGAAATTAGGTAAATTGCTCAAGATCACAGGATTTGAACCCTGGCAATCAAGCTTCAGTGTCTATGCTCATTATAACTACACTCTGTTATATCTCTTAGTCATGGCCCTGTGCTTCTGCCTGCCAACATGAGTCTTTAGGTCAAATTCAATCCTTCCGAATCTGATCCCTCTGAATTCTACTTGCCTAGAACTTTTAACCAAAGCATTTCCTAAATACAGGGCATTGATGCTTGCAGTGCCAAACCACCTACCAGTGCCACCTTTTCCCAAATGACTGTGCTTTCATCATGGTAACAGGTAAAGATTTTTTGTAATTGTAATGGAGATAAAAAGTAATTATAAGATATGCTCCCCTCCCTAAAGGGACCTCATACCAACTCAAAACAAAAAAGCTAAAAATTGTAATTGTACATTACAATTGCTTAAGGCAATTGTTAAGTATATCTCTGTTCTTTAAAAAAAAATTAGTTTCTCTTGGATACCATCTTTCCCTTTGCCATTAAAGGAATTTATAGGTTTTAAAGACTAGGACATTTACATGGACAGTGAATATTAACATTTATAAGGCATATTATAATCATTATTGAATGGTTTTATATTATTTTGAAAATGTGTAGGCTGAAGACCATTTGGATTAATAAAAAAGATTCATCAGTAAAGAGAGAACAGATATCCATCATTAAGCCTTCCAGATACCTACTGAAATCACCAAGTAATCTTGTAAACTACAGGGAATCATGTGTCATGAACCTATGTATTTTGATATGTATTTTGCCAAGATTTTTCTCCAATCTCTGGATTGGATGCTATCTACTTATCAGATATTTGGGGGAAGCAAATTAGTGGGATTCAGCAAGGCTCAAATTCATTTTGCATTGAAAGTATATCATCTCAGTGGATTTCCTTTTATATCTACATAGACAAAGCAGCTCAAAGTATCAATAGTGGAAGTCCCTTGAATTACTCTGGCCTCTGCAGAATGCAGTACTCAGAAACCCCAGTTCAGTGACATTTGTCTCTGACAGAAGAGCATTGCCATAAAGAATGTTAAAAAAAATACTGTGTCTTTTCTTACTGTTGTAAGGGCTGCATCAATTAGGATTCTAGAAACAGAAACTTTATCGGGGCAAAAACTCTACAAAGGAAGTTTTCCACTAAGGCACAGGACTTGTAATGGGAATTTACATCACAGTCTCCAGCTAAACTCAGAAGAGCAGGTTAAGATTGGAGAGAATGATTCTACCTGCAGGCAGGTGAACTTCTGGGAGACTCAGGGAGTCTATACCTACCTATTTATGGAAAGAGTTCTCCAGAATCAAGGGAGAGCAAACTAAACATCAAAACAGCAACATGCAAGTATAAGGAAAAGATATAGCATGAACAAAATAATGTGTAAATATATTATATTGCATCAAAGACTCTAAAACACATTGTGTGAAAAGTATATGCTAAAGGAAATAAAGTTTTAAAAACACTTGTTTTTCTATAGATACAATTCACTATAGTAATGACTATAACAAAAAATTAAAAATTAATTCCATAAAGAGTGGCTGAGACATGAAAGAGGTATTAATGGAGAGGCAGGGAAGAAAAACAATGGAGAAACACAAAAACACAAGCAGAATTTATGTACTCATTAACATTGTTGAAAAACATATGAACACTGGAGAAAATCTAATCAGAAATTTGGAAGATAAATTAAAAATCCTCAAAATAAAAAGAAAAAGGATAATGAATCGAAAATTATCATAGAAAGTACAACAGACATGGAGGATTCATAGCATCAACATAAAAAATTAACATTCCTGGAAACAAGACAAAAACAAATGTAAAAGATGTAATAGCTAAGGAAAGATTTAATAGATGACAAAATTATTGAGCTAAATTTACCAGGTTGGTTTTTTCATGTAGAAAGAACTCAGAATTCTAATCACAATTAAAGATATGTAGGCCAACTCATTAAATATGATGGAAGTTTTTTTAATTCAAGGATGCTAAGGTTAATTACAAGGAAGAAATGATAAGAAAGGAGGAGAAGTAAAGCAGGAAGAAAAGAAAAAGGAGAGAAGAAAAAAAGAAAAGGGATCAGAAGCAGAGAGAAGGGGAGAAGCAAGAAGAAGATGAGCAGGGAGCTAAGGAAAAAGTGGGAAATCATGGAGGGAAATCATGGAAAGGAAAGAAGTGGGAATGGGAGGAAAGAGGAGTGGGATAATGGAGAATGGAGAAGTTGGAGAAAGGGAAATGGAAAAGAAAAGTGACATGGAGAAGGAGGAGGTAGAGAAGAAGGTATAGGAAAGAAGAGGAGATGGATTAAAGTAGAGGGAAGAAGAAGAAAAGCAACAAGAAGGGCAGGAAGAGGAGAGGAGAAAGAGGATAAGAGCAAGGGAAGGAGGAAGGAGAAGAGGAAGGAGAAAAAGGAGATGGAGAAAAAAAGAGGATAGAATAGAGGAAAGAGTGAGAAGAAAAACCCAAAAAGACACTACAGGAAAATAAAACTGCAGACCAGTATTCCTGAGTAATGTGGATGCAACAATCTTCAACAAAATACTAGGAAACTGAATTCAATAGTGTATTTTTAAAAATTACACACCAGGACCAACCAATATTTATTCTTGAAACATACGAATGGTTCAACATACAAAGATCCATCAGTATAAAATACTATGTTACCCAAATGAAGGAAAAATAAAACCCACATTATCATAAAGTGCAATTCCTTTTCATGATAAAAACTCAATGAGCTAGGAAGAAAAGGAAACTACATTGATATAATAAAGATCAGATATGAGAAACTCAAAGCTAACATCACACTCAAGGCTTTTCCTCTAAGGTTAGGAACAAGATAAGAATGTCCACTTTCAACACTTCCATTCAACATCATACTGGAAATCATAGACAATTAGGCAAGAAAAGAAATAAAAGATTTTCAAATTGGAAAGAAAAAAGTAGAAGCATCTCTGTTGTCAGACAACATGACCTGATATGTAGAAATCACACACACACACACACACACACACACACACACACACACACACACTTATTAGAATAAATAAATCAGCAAAATTGTAGGATAAAAAGATCAATGTGCCAAGATAAGTTGCATTTCTCTACATTAATAATGAACAACTGAAAGGGAAATACAAAAAAAAATTTCCAGTTATAATCAAAAAGAATAAAATACCTAAGAATAAACTTAACCAAAAAGGCAAAGACAAAAACTAAAAAATGTTTCTGAAAGAAATTAAAGACGCAAATAAATGGAAAGACATCTATATTCATGGACTGAAAGACTTCATATTGTTAAGATGTCAATACTACCTAAAGCAATCTACAAATTCAATGCAATCTCTATCAAAATTCCAATGATGTTTCAGGCAGAAATAGAAAAATTCATTCTAAAATTCCCCTCTCAAGGAACCCCAAATAACCAAAACAATTTTGAAAAAGCATAAAGTTGGAGGTCTCAAATTTCCTGAATTCAAAATTTACTACAAAGATATAGTAATCAAAATACTGTGGTACTGATATGAAGACAGACACATAGACCATTGGAAGAGAAGAAAATCCTCAGTAATACTATCCCAAATGATTTCAAACAAAAATGTCAAAAACATTCAGTGAGGAGAGGACAGTCTTTTTAATAAATGGTGCTGGGAAAACTGAATATCCTCATGTAAAAAATGGGCGCCTGGATGGCTCAGTTGGTTAAGCATCTGCCTTCAGCTCAGGTCATGATCCTGGTATCTCAGGCAAAAGAATGAAGTAGGGCCCCTAACTTACACGACATACAAAAATTAACAAAATGGATGAAAGACATAAATATAAGAGGAAAACTATAAAACTAGAAGAAAACATATGGCAAAGGTTTTATGACATTGGTCTGGCAATAATTTCTTAGATATAACAATAAAAGCAAAGGTGACAACAACAAAAAATAGATAATTTGGATTTCATCAAAATTTAAAAAGTTCCCTGTATCCAAGGATACTACCAACAGAATTAAAAGGCTACCCATAAAATGGGAGAAGATATTTAGAAATCAATATCTGACGAGCGATTAATATCTAGAAAATACATAAAAAACTACAACTCAGTAACAACAACAAACAACCCAGTAAAAATGGGCAATAGACTTAAAGAGACATTTCTCCAAAGTAGATATGCAAATGGCCATAAACACATGAAAAGGTGTTCAACATCACTAATTATTAGGGAAATGTCAATCAAAACCAAGATGAGATACCACTTCACACCCATTAGGATAGTTATTATGAAAACAAAAACAAAAGAGAAAATAAGTTTCAGCAAGAATGTGAAGGAACTGGAGTCCTTGTTAGTGGGTCATGGGAATGTGAAATTGTGGAAATGCTGTAGAATATGATAAAGTAGTTCCTAATAAAACATTAAACATAGAATTTCTGTATGATCCAGCAATTCCACTTCTGAGTATATACCCAAGAGTAGTAAAAGCAGGGACTTAAACACATATATTTGCACTCGTGTTTATAGCATTATTAAATAGCCAAAGGATAGAAGCAACAAAAGTGTCTCTCCACAGATGACTGTATAAACAAAATGTGGTATATACATACAATGGAATGTTATTTAGCTTTAAAAAGGAAGGAAATTCTGACAGATGTTACAACATGGATGAAACTTTAAGACACGCTAAATGAAATAAGCCAGTCATAAAAGGACAAAAACTATATTATTTCACTTACATAAAGTACCTAGAGTAGTCAAACATATAGACACAGAAAACAGGTTGGTGGTTTCAAGAGTCTGGGGAAGTGGGGAATGGGGAGTAATATATAGACTTTCAGTTTTGCAATATGAAGTGTTCTAGAGATGGATGGTGGTAATGTTTATAGAACAATGTGAATGTACTTAATGACATTAAACTGTACACTTAAAAATGATTAAAATGACCAAATTTATGTATATTTTATCACAATTTAAAAATTAAAGTTAGAAACCATACACATGCATTTTAATAATATATTCTAATATCTAAAGTTGTTTTAAAACTATAATAAAGTTTATTCAATAAGTAGAGGACAATTAAAAAAACAATTTAAAAATTAAAATTCGAAGACTATCCATTGAATAAATTGGCAAAAAAAAAATGTTTAATTTCTTCCTAAAAAGTAAGGAGTCAGTCAGCTTCAAAAAGGAGTTGTTGGGCAGAGGTGGAGTGGAACAGAGTGACACAGGAGAAACACTTTTTATATTATTAAAATAAAGTTGGCATTAATCCAAATTAGATGGTTATAAATAAGATGTTAATTGGCATGTCTAGGGTAATCACTAAAAATATAACTCAAAAATATATAGCAAAAGAAACAACAGGGGGACTAAAATGGTATACAGAATATATCTTTTTAACATAAAAAAACAGTAATGGAGGAAATGAGAAACAAAAAAGATGTAAGACATAAAGAAAACAAAAAATAACATGGCAGAAGTGAGTTCTTTATCACTAATGACATTAGATATAAATGGATTAAACTCTCCAATTAAAATAGAGGTTGGTAGCACAGATTAAAAAACATAATTAAACTATATGTTGTACGGAAATGACTCACTTTAGATTCCAAGACAAATAGATTGAAAATTAAAGAATAAAAAAATATTTTGTACAAACAATAACCAAAAGAGAACTGGAGTGGTATACTAGTACAAGCCAAAGCAAACTGTAAGGGAAGTTTGTTTTTTTTTTAAAGATTTTATTTATTTATTTGACAGAGAATAAGAGATCACAAGTAGGCAGAGAGGCAGGCAGAGAGAGAGGAGGAAGCAGGCTCCCCGCTGAGCAGAGAGCCCCATGGGGCCTTGATCCCAGAACCCTGAGATCATGACCTGAGCCGAAGGAGAAGCTTTAACCACTGAGCCACCCAGGCACCCAAGGGAAGTTTTTATAAGAGACAAAGAAGGACATTATAATGATTAAAGGGTCATTTGATAAGAATATAAAACAATTACAATTAGAGACATTTATATACCTAACAATAGAGTCAAAGTATATGAATCAAAGTTGATAAAATTGAAGGTAAAAATAGGCAGTTCCAAAAAAATGGCTGGAAACTTTAATATTTCATGTTCAATAATTGATAAACAACAACAGATCAGCAAGAAAATGAACAACATGACAACACTATAAATCAACTAGACTTGAAGAAGAAATAGACAATATGAACTGCCCTGTAGCTATAAAATTTTAATTATTAATTTAAAACTTCAAGAATATGAAATCTTCTAGATGGTGTCCCTGGAGAATTATACCAAACATAAAGATGGATTAACACCAACTTTATTTAATCTCTCCCAGAAAATAGAAGATGAACAAAGACTTCTTAAATCATTTTATGAAGCCAGTGTTACCCTGAAACCAAAACTAGACAGAAATAGCACAATAAAGTGCAAACCAATAACTTTCATAAATTTAGAGGCAAAAATCCTCAACCAGAATATCAGCAAACAGAATTCAAAATATATGAAAAGAATCATAGATCATGACCAGGTGAGACTGAGTAAAGGTTCACAACATTTGAAAAACAATCAGTGTAGTCTATCATATTAGTATAAGGAGGAAAAAATCATATGGTCATGTCAAACAGTGCAAAAAAAAAAAAAAGCATTTGAGAAAGCCAGTACCCATTCATGATAGTCAGCAAGTTATGAGCTATTGGTTTAGTGCATTTTCAACTATAATTAATGCAATTCCTATCAAAACTATGATTAACTTTTTTAAATAAACAGACAAGCTTATTCTGAACTTTATGTGGAAAGATGCAGGCCCTAGAATAGTTAAAACAATCTGAACAAAGAAAAATAATATAAGAGGAATCATTCTGCCCAATATTAAGGTTTACTCCGTAGCTATAGTAATCAAGTCAGTGGGGTATTGGCAAAGGGATAAGTACACAGATCAATAGAACTGAATGGAAAATTCGGAAATGGACCCACATGTGCCCAACTAATTTCTGACAAACTACAAAAGAAATTCAATGAAGGCAGGATAGCCTTTGCTTTGCTAAAGCAATTGGACATTCATAGACAAAACCATATATATATGTAATTATATATATAATTACAATTATATATCTAAAACTCACTTCAACCTCATACCTTATAAAAAATAACTCAAAATTACCTGTAGAATTGAAAATGTAAAATTACAAAGCTTTTAGGAAACACACCAAAAAACAGAGATTATCTTCATGGTCCAGGGTTAGGCAGGAGTTAGATTTGACACAAAAGGTATGATTCACAAAAGACTAAATTTATAAATTGTACTTCACAGGAATTAAAAAATCTTCTCTGTGAAAGACCTTGTTAAGAGGTCGAAAAGAGAAAGTAAAGAGTGGGGAAAATATTTATAAACAACATGTCTGACAAAAAAACTAGTATCTAAAATATATAAAGAACTTTCAAAACATAAGAGTAATAGTGAAACAATCCAGTTAGAAAATGGGCAAGGGGTGCCTGGATGGTTCAGTCAGTTAAGCATCCCACTCTTGATTTCGGGTGAGGTCATGATCTCAGGGTCATGAGATCAAGCCCCAAGTCAGGGTCCATGCTGAGGGAGCCTGTTTGGGATTCCCTCTGTCCCTCTCCCTCTGCCCTTCTCCCTCGTTTGTAAATGGATGTGCTCTCTCTCTCTCTTTCTCTCTCTCCCTAAAAAAAGAAAGGGAATAGACAAATTTATAAATGGATATTTCACCAAAGAGGTTACTATACAGAGAGCAATAAGCACATGAAAATGTGTTCAACACATTACTCATTAGAGAAAGGCAAATTAAAACCTGAATAAGGTATCACTCCATGCCTATGAGAATGGTAAAATAAAAAAAACAGTGAAAATAGTGAATACTGGCAAAGATGCAAAGAAACTGGATCATTCCCACATTACTAGTAGTAATACAAAAGGGCAGAGTCACTCTGGATTACAGTTTGATAGTTTTCTTATAAAGCATATTTTTTTACTAAAACATGCAATTGCCACCTGACCCAGCAACTGCACTCTTAGATATGCATCACAAACAAATGAAAACTAGTGTTCACACTAAAACCTACACACAAATATTCATAATGGCTTTATTCATAATTGCATAAAAGTAGAAACAACCAGGATGTCTGTCAGTGTGTAAATGGTCAAACAAGTTGTGGTACATGGGATACTACAAAGCAGAAAAAAAAGCAACGAATTATTGAGACACACCCACCTGGATGAACCTCCAGAGAATTATGATAAATGAAAAAGGCAATCCAAGAGCTATGATTCCATTTCTATAACATACTTAAAATGACATTTTAAAGATTCTTATTTACTTACTAATTAGAGAGAGGGAGAGAGAGAATGAGTGAACAGTGGGGAGGAGCAGAGGGAGAGGGACAAGCCGTATCCATGCTGAGCATGAGCCTGAAGCAGGGCTTGATCCTAGAACCCTGGCATCATGACCTGAATTAAAATCAAAGTTGGACACTTCACTGACTGAGTCACCTAGGTGCCCCAAAATGACATTTTAGAAATGGAGAACACACGTTAGTGGTCAGAATAAGACTAGAGGGGAAGAAGTGGAAGAAGTGTGCGGGAGATGGGTGCACTTATAAGAGGAAAATACAAGAAATCCTTGTAGGAATAAAATTCTTTAGCACCTTTACTATGGTAGTAAATATGAAAACCTACACATGGGATAAGATTGTGTAGAAACAAATGCGCATTTACACATGCACAGAGAAATGAGTACAAGAGGAGAAATCTGAATAGAATCAGTCAACTGTATGAATGTTGATACCTTGGTTGTGATAAGATACTTTGGTTTTATAAAATGTTATCATTGGGGAAACCAGTTAAAGGATATTATGAGATCTCACTGCATTATTTCTTACAACTGCACGTGAATCTATAATTATCTCAATAAAAATGTCAACTAAAAAATAAAACTGGATAACATCATACTAAATATTGAATCCTGGCCAGAGTCTGAACTCTTTTAAATAGGCTGTTGGGAACCACAGAAGCTGGTTAAGTATGACCAGTTAGGACTTTAGATAGAAAGAACCCATGTAATGATGGTGAGTATGATGAACTGAAGGAAAAATTACACAGCACTATAATCAGGGATCAAGTGAGAGGTGATAGTGAAGCCAGTATTGTACCCGAGGAAATGTAGATTAGATCTGTGCCTTTGGATACTTCAGTAACCACATGTCCCAATACCCCTTCATTTTGCCGAAATTCTCTTGCAATTTACAGCTTGTGGAAATCTGCTCCCAAGTTATTTCACTACGTTGAACTCATTCTTTCATGCCATATTTTTAACACTTTGATAAAGCAAAGAAATATTTTTATTCCCTGGCTTCAGTAATTTTATAATCTTATAAATATAAGTAAAATAAGTTTTCTAATCACTGTGATAATGGCATGTTTTTAAAAATAATTTTAAGGTATTTGAAGATTTGAAAAAATACCTTAGACTTGTGGTCTTAATTAATTTTAATTTAATGTTTAGAAAATTTTGATTAAATAAGTTTGTAATCACCATCTAAATGCCTGAGGAAATTTAATTTGTTATTTTTTTAAAGCTTTTATTTATTTATTTGACAGCAAGAGATCACAAGTAGGCAGAGAAGCAGGCAGAGAGAGAGGAGGAAGCAGGCTCCCTGCTGAGCAGAGAGCCCCATGCGGGCCTCGATCCCAGGACCCTGAGATCATGACCTGAGCCAAAAGCAGAGGCTTTAACCCACTGAGCCACCCAGGTTCCCTAATTTGTTAATTTTTAATGTTTTGATTTCTTAGTCTTATAAGCAGCATTTAAATGTTCAGAGAAGTATTATTTAATTCATTTATGCATTTATATAATTGTGCATGAAGTAAACTACAAGAGGAGTGATGCTCTTCATGCATTAAAGAGGACGATAATCAAACTGCAGATCTGGGATCTAAGTCCATCTGCCTCCGGGGCTCTTTGGGGCTCAATGGTTTCACACCTAGAAGGAAGAATGGATCTTACCTTATGGGGTTGTCCATCCTGGACACTGTGAGGAATGCCGCAAGATTTGCTGTGTAGGAAGAGCACACAATGAGGGTGAAGAGCCACCAGCTCCCCATCACGATGCGCATGGCCATGGAGTTCACTGAGGATTCGCCACCTACAGGAGGCCAGCAAAATGGATTGGCCCTGGGCTGCTGCTCTCCCCCGCAGCGCCCCCCCCCCCCGAAACGCTCCAGCTCTACCCTGTGGCCTGGCTTAGGGAACCACCACTGGGGTTGGGCTGGGGAGCAGGGAAGTGAATTGCTGGCTAGTTATGGAGGACTGCGACAATTCTGGGAAAGAATCCAAAGACCACCAAACTTTGAAAAGGGATGGAAGAGCACCAAATATGAAAAATCCAGGATTGGCCTTTTAATGATGTGATGTTTGTCAAAACACCAAGGGTAGAGTTCTGAATATCAAAATCTTCCAGTTAGAAGATTCTATCTCACTGTGTTGCCTACTTCCAAGGCTGTAACATGATGTAAGATCCTTCTTCAATTTCAAATTCATAGAGAGTAGTCTCACGAATTCTGTAAATATAAAATTATCTCCTACCTGGAGGGTTCCCTAGCTTTCTTTTAAACCTCAGATATGAGATCTCACTTTCATTAATATTCAGCCCTTACTGGATGACTTTTTTCCTAGAATTTTCAGAAATCATTGCCTGTGACTTGCAGTCGGTAGCTGCCCCTTGGAGGCCAATTATTTCTCCTCAGTCCCTTACGTGGTAGCAAAAGAAAGCATCTCACTGACTCTTCTTACATAACCTTGCAAACAGGCGATACATGTTTTGCCATGGTGCATACAAGGCCAACGTTCACATTGGGAACTCTGCAATTTGTTGCTTGGGTCAAAACTGCAAGATCCTGTAACTTACCAAGTGCTCTCCAGACTTCACAGAGAAAGGAGACTTTGTATCTCCAAAATGGATGGAGGACTGCTTAGATGATTGCAAAACAATTGTGACTTTTTTTTTCCTATTAAGACTTCAAATTTAAGCAAGATTCAGTTTCATTTGACAACCCCATGTGCATAACAATCAACCTAATGTGGGAGGGGAGAAAAGTACAAAGCAGAACTCCAAAGTTAATTTTATCTAAAGCGAAGAATCAGGCTTTGAAGTTGAGTTCCTTGTCACTTCATTTAATTTCTATCTGATATTACGTAGAGAAATTGGGTACAGACTGATATTAGTACTGTCCTAGCGATTAAATAAATTGCATTTAAAATGACTGCCAAAACTCATCTAAGAACTCTGCCAAATGGGCAATTCCTTCAGGCCCCTGGGAAGATGTTACTGCAACATCAGGAAACCAGGAACGTACCTTGCTGTACGAAGGCTCCGTAGACGATCCAGATGGCACTGTGCAAGGTGGCCGAAGCGGATGGTCGGGGCTGGGCAACACTCTGAGCCCTCACGGCCTGGATCCGGTTCAACACAAATATCAGCACGCCCACCACAGGGATGGCGGCTGCAATGCAGGCCCACACGGCAAAATCAAACGGAGCAAAAAGAGAGAAGATGCTTATTTTCTCCTCGGGCCTCTTGATTAGGATTCCCACTGAATAGTCCATGTACCGCTTGCTGAAATCCACAACGCTTTCCCTCTCCGGGGTGATCGTGATGGCAGAGATGGCCAGGTCTGCCCTCTGAAAGGCAAAACCAACTCATCAGACAGCAGTCCTCAGCTTGTTGCTGGGTCCCACCCCGGGACAAGGGCTGCCCTCTACCCTTTGGGTTATTCTGTCCAGAGGAAATGGATTCAAGAGGTGACAGCCTGTGACTGACCTTGAATACTGTAAAAAAAAAAAAAAAAAAATCAACATTAAGTTGTCTGCTTAACTTGTAGTTTTTCTTCACTTTCTTGTTATCCTCACAAACTTTCACTATCTTCTTTCTTTTGCCGGTCTTTCCCTCAACTCTGTCCCTGCCCTCAACAAAGAAGTCCCTTTTATCTTCTTTCAGGCTTATCTGCATCCTTCCTATACTTCCATCAAGCCTCTCCAAACTTCCATTAGCCCACATGGATGTTTCCCTTTCCTGAGATACTTTGGAAGTTATACAGTGAGTTGTACAACTACTTGAAATCTCATTAATGTCTCTGTCCCTGGTTGTTTTATATGCAAACTCTATGACAGAGAGTAATATCCTCCAAGAAAAATGGGGTTATCTACTTTTCTTGATCTTCCACAGCCCTTAATTCACGACTTCTCAAACATACAGATTGATTCTTCATATAGTAATGCTGTGTTGGGAGGAGACTCTCTGAGAATGCCTTACTTTGGCCCCAAAAGTACCTTTGCAAGATTTTTGCTTTCCAAGATGGGTTTAATTTTAAAAATAGACCAAGACTCCATTAAGATGGAACTAAACTGTGAGATTAAAGCTGCCAACACTAGTGGAGGTCAGGATAATCAGGACTAGATGGATATGGGGGGCAATAACGGGCAATCCCCACTCTAACCACAAGAACGCCAAAATATGCGATCATCATTCTGATCTTGGCTCTTGAACTTCTAGGTAGGAGGCATCGTCAGCAATAAGTTTGTTTTAGGTATGTCTGGGTGGCTCAGTCGGTTAAGCAGCTGACTCTTGGTTTTGGCTCAAGGTCATGATCTTGCGAGCCCCAACTCGGGCTCTGTGCTCAGCAAGGGGTCTGCTTCAGATTCTCTCTCCCTTACACTGTGTCTCTCTCTCTCTCTCAAATAAATAAATAAATAAAATCTTTAAAAAAATTAATTGGGAAAAGATACATAAAAAGACTATCAGAAAATTTTTTATCAGATTTAATATGTGGGTTAGAGGGGCAGATATATTGATGTTCTAAACTATGAAATCCAAGAAAATAAAATAATAAACTGTGAAACCCAATAACATATCTAGAGTAAAAAGAAAAAATATTGGAGGTAATGATGATAAAGCTCTCCTCTTAGACTCGTCATATTTGTATATCTGGTTGTTTCCTCTCTTTTCAAAAACTCAAGATCCAGGGATTTCTTTTTAAGGATTTGGGTCATTCAGAGCATACATAAGGACTAAAAAGAGATCTAGTAGAGCAGGATGGGTTTATAACATAGGAAGAAAAGAAAGTAATTTATGAAGCCAGATCCAGAAGAAACACAAAGGGAATGACTTATGACACAGGTAGCAGGGTGACCTATAACACGAGGGAAAACACTCCCACCTCTGAACCTGGAATACAACCAGGTGTCTGCAGATGTGAATTTCATAGGTAGTTGACATAGTATTTTAAGCCCACAAATCTCCATTTCTTTGCTCAATATGGGAGCAGTTTTTTTGTTGTTGTTGTTTTTTTTTTTTTAATTTAGGAGAGAAGACTTTTAGGTTGCTTGAAGAGAAAGACAAACTTTTGAAACAGTCTCTAAGGGATATAGCTAATGAGTCCAACAAAGGACAAGTTAAGGAACTTGAGCTGTCCTGAAGGCCTACCTAAGGATGGAGGCCACACATTCATATATCCATCTGAGCAAATTTGTGATTTTCTTCTCTAATTGTAGGTAGCAACTTGGAGGTCAGAATCAGAGGGTAGATAATATAATCAAAGCAGGGTTTCAGTACAATAAGAAACCAAGAAAAAAGAAAATCACAAAAGATGAAGAAAACGAGATTATGTGGTCATCACTGAGGGCACACCAGGCAGGAATGGATGTAGCATACCAAGGGCACAAAAGTCTTAAAGAAAGATGAACCTCAAATACATGTGCTCAGTGGAAAGGGCCAGACACAAAAGACCATGTATTGTAGAACTCCATTTACATAATGTTCACATAAGCAAATTCATGGAGATAGAAAATAGATCAATGGTGACCTATGGCTGGGGTTGGGAATGGGATTAACTGTAAATAAGTGTGAGGGATCTCACTGGGTTGATGGCATTATTCTAAAATTAGATAATGATTATGATGGTTGCATAACTCATCCTAAAAATCATTGAATTGTATATCTGAAATGGGTAAATTTTATATATAAATTAGTACCACAGGAAAATTATTGTTTTTGTTTTTGTTTTTTTAAGATTAGGAGAAATTGGAGAGATTGTCTCTGCCTTTATGGGTTTATCAAGCAAAGGATCTATATTTTAGGACCAAAGGTTCAAAAGAGTCAGGACAATAGGTCATAGTCATGGAGGGACAGTGATGGTAACACATAAGATATTGACAAAATGCATGGGAACAGGCACTGACGTGGAGCACAAACCAGGATCACTGGAGGTGAGGCAGTCAGAACACTGGGAGCCCACGGTTGGCCCTAGGGATGTCTGCAATGTCAAAGTTGGTAGTGGCAGAAACACTAGGGAGGGGGTATTTGAGAAGATGCCACCATCATAAATGCCTTTTAGGAAATGACCCAGAGGTCAGGGGATGACAGGGTTGAGGATGGGGACACAGTGAATTGGCCTCATACCATGAGTCTCAATGAAGACCCGGGTTCTACAGGACAGAAGAAGAGTAATTATTTGAAATTAATCAGAGGAGCTGGGAAATGTCATATCGCTTACACACAACAATGGAGACATATGCACACACTCACACATATGCACGTGTATATACACACCCACCTGTGGGGCATGAGGGAGAAAAGAATAAGCACTCACTCATACCTCCCGTGAGAACTAAGTTCATATTTTAGCCCAAATGTGGGTTGCAGGAAGGGTGTATGACAGAGAAGTCTCAGTGGACAGGCTCGAAAGGAACGGCAGCAGTGGGCACAGAAGGAAAACAGAGAGCCAGGGAATGAGAAAATAAAAGAATAGGAATGGGTATGGCAGGGAGAGGAGGGTTGAAGAAAAGAGAGCTCTAGTGAGTGAACAGTGGTAACCTGAGATCTCTTTAGCTCCTTCCAGGGTCCTAACTGCCTAATGGGCCAAATTTAGATAACACCCCAGAGGCAGACTGGTGTGCCCCTCCCCATGATCCTGCTTTTGGGACTTACCTTGCTGATGAGCTCCCCGATCATCCCATTCCAGGAGGTGTTATGGAGCTGGTGACCATACCTGCCATCGGGGGCCTGGTAAATCTCATATTTGAAGCCCAGAGCCTTGGCCAGGGCATCCAGGACATCTATGGAGAACCCCTTGTAGCGCTTGGGCTGTCCAAGGATGTTCTCAGCCACCATCACGAAAGGTTCTTCCTGAGGACAACAGAACGGATGTTCTTCAATTAGATAACAGGTTCATCAACACACACCTCTCCAGGGGATTGCTGGAGACTAATCTGATGAATCACAGCTTTAGAATGCTTAAGAACATGGGCATGTATTTACCAATTTAGGCCTGGAGTCAACATCTCTGTCCTTTTTTTTTAAGGCACTTTATGGACACTCAGAGCATAATGGACAGGAAGATCCCCCCAACTAGTATGCTGATGGAGGAATGGAGGTTTACTTGTCCTGTGTGCTGTTATCCCAGACTCTGCTCAGAACCCCATTGCCAGAATGACATGATTTGTTTTCATTTCGTTATTTGTGACATTTAGGACTCTCCCCTTAGGAAATGCCATAATTCTTCAGGACTCACATAAGAAAGGTGGTTACTTCTCATGCAGGATAAAGAATGACAGTAAAAGCTCTATGATATTAGATTGAGAGAAGACAGTATTACATCTATCAGACTGTACTAGAAAATGGATTCTGATTCATGAGAGAAGGTCACACTGTATGTCAAAGGACAGGACAGAATTAAACCTCGCAGTTTCCGAGCCCAAAGCCACATTCATGTATTTTATGCTGTGTCCTGTGTGCTCCTGAAGGGCATGTGGTCCTCTGGAAAACACCTCAGCCGTCTCCACCACAATCCTATAAAACTGAACAAGAATGGGGGCTTTTGGCAAACAGCCCCAGAGAATAGATCATTAGTTTAACTGGGGGTGTGGAGGATCATGGTGTAATGCTTGTTCTGTGATGTGGATACATGGAATGCAGGAATGCTGCTGCCAAAAGGTCCTAGAGCCAAGGAGATGACAGTGCATAATGCGACACAGGGGCATTTGAACCTGAACCATGTCTGACCAGTGAATACGAGGGAAATTGAAAAAGTCTCCTAGAGCCCTGAAAAGGTAAAGGATGAAATTCATAGGAAGATACTTCTAAAATCTCTTCAAGATGTAAAAGTCTATGATTCCAGGACAACCATGCAGAAAAATGGCAATAAAGGGCTCTTTGTTATGAAGTTTGTGTCACATGGGGCCTTCAGGGGGATTGGGTGCTGGAAGGGTGTCCTCGTCCAAGCATCTTTCTGGGGACTCTGACTCTGAGCAAAGCTCTCATAAGGACCACCAGTAGGTCAAGATACTGTTTACATCCAGGAACCAGTAGAGCTGCACCTGCTTGGAAGCTTGGTGGTGGTTCTAGATTAGTGGTACTCCTCCAGAGCAGCCTAGTCACCTCCTGTGGAAGGCTCTGGGGGCAGACTCTCCAACATTCCCCTCCCTCATTATTTGCAAAATTATTTGCCAGAAAGGTCTTATGAATGCTCAAGCCATGGCTCAAGATCCCCTTCTCTCTAAACCCAGCATTAAGCCAGAGACAAGCCTCTGGCTCAAAAGCCTGAATGGTAAAGCTCCCCGATATGCCCGTGATCCTACCAAGACAGTCACCACTTTGAGAGTCAGTCCTTGGAGGCGGCTGCCCATGGGCCTCTCTTGCAGACTCCCATTCAGGCCTTTCTCTGAGTCCCACGTCGCCAGCTGTGAAGGAAAAAGGGAGTGTGAGGGACAGAACGGGCACCTGTGTATGCCTCAGGGACTAGCCTCTCAAACTGGGATCCTGAATCAGGCAGCTAGAAGGACACCAGTCCCTTAAAACTTTCAAAAGAATAAAGGTGTGGCAGAAAGCTTGACTTGCTCCGTTAGCTCATCAGGAACTCTAGGACTTGCCACATCTTTAAGATAAAACCAATTGGTAAGAACTTGTTTCTAGAATGAACATTTCTTCCTAATTTTATTCTGTCCACCCACTGAGGTCATGTCACCGTGTCTCCCACAAAGTGTCTTCTTTCTGTAATTACTCCTTTGACTTGCCCAGGCCAGAGGGCTCGTTGGGTTCACCCATCGCTGCCACCAGGGCAGGATGGGGCTCAGCAGGGAAGCGGGAAACAAAGACCACCACGTGCACTTGTCTTGCACCCTGATGCCCACTGCAAGCAGGGTCAAGAGATCCCTGCCTGTCTTCGCTGTAGGGCAAATTTCATAATTTTCCTTGATATGCGGGTATAAGCCAAGACTACCCGTGCTCTGGACCTGCCATTCGCTCCTGGGCCGGCAGAGCCTCTCCCAGGGCCTGATGAATCACTGCCAGGCCCCCAGAGCTGGTTATGGAGCCCCTCTCCTGGCTCAGAAACAACAGGAGACACATAGTTCTTTGGACTGCTTCCCCCTTGCTGTATCCCTGTAGGGCCCAGGGAACCACAATAAACTCTCTGTCTGATCGATGACTCTCAATCGTTAATTGGTGAAATGTGTAAAAAAAAATGCAGATACAAGCTCCCATCTCAACTTAATCAGGATATTAGCACTTAAGCATTAAGATCTATAATGCTTCCCCGGTGGTCCTCTTTGAGAAACCCTCTTCTTCTATGTCATTATATATTAGAGTCTCTTAAGAAGGCTTTTAAAGCCTAATGAAGGCTGGGCCTCGCCCCCAGAGGTTTGAATTTAATTGGTCTGTAGTGGGCTAGATAGGAATACTGCAGCTCCCCAGGTGATTCTAACGCACAGCCAGGATTGTGAACCTCTGTTATAGATTAAAGTGGGGATCCTCAAACTGTAATTTGCACACAAATTATCCAGGGATTTTATATGCGCTCTCTGATTCTGGGGCTTGTGATTATTCCTGTCTAACAAGCTCCCAGGTGAGGCTGCTGATGATCCAGGACCACCATTTAAGCAGCAAGGTGTTAAAAAAGTGGACCACTCTGGGAAGCATCTACTTTTCACCGGAGAAAACCCACAAGTGCCTTGGTGAGGGTGAGCAGAAGATCGGTCCCTCTGGTGGAGAGATGTCACCAGGTGCCCTAAGGAAGCCACCAACAGTGCTATTGAAGGACATGCTGGCTCTCCCAACATGTCCCTTAGCCTTAACATATGCAGCAGGCTCTAGGCTCTGAGCTTTGTCTGGAAGATACTAGAACGCTGAGGCCTAAAGCAGGGCAATGAGAAGGAGATACCTGGTTGTAGAAATAGTTTAAAAGGAATCTAGAATCTCCGGCTATCACTTTGGACACAACACCAACTAGAACCCACTCCATCCTAACTAATAGGATGCCCGGCACTGATGAATGAATCATTTAGTTAAGAGCATGGCCGTGTGTTCTGAGGAGCTCCTCACAGCCACCGCCAATTAATTTGAGGGGCACTGCAGGAGGGCAAAGTTAAAATCTGCCCAAAGACATCAAAGATGCCACACTCTGGGGACTGGCATAGTGAGAAAGAAAGCTCATGGCTCTTTCCCCCTTGGGTGTTGGAAACAGCACTGGGACCCAGGATCAAGTCCTGCATCTGAATGAAAATGCTGGTCAAAGGGAAGAGATGAATCCAGACTAAAAGGGTCAAGGTGTTGACTCCCTACATTCTTTGGACCCTGTGACATAGACCAGGGGACTCATGATGTGTATTTAGGCTGCCTGCATCTTATCCCCATAACTGGTTAGCCCAGACATTGGAGCTGCTTAACCCTGATGCGTAACCTGCTGCACCTCCCAGGTGGGGTCGTGTTGAGAAGGTCCCCAGACCACCTCAATGACTGGCAAAGTCAGAAAGAAGGCGATCTTGTCCTCATGATGACACGTTGTTCCAGGTACCAGATATTCTGCCTTGCAGTATGACTTGAACTCCTAACATGAGCTGCCAACCTCTGTGGTGCAGGTGAAGGGGCATCTCCACTCTGCACTAGCACCTGCCTAGCACCTGGGGTGGTCTCTGCTTAGCCCTGATCAAACAAACTTGACCCATCTGTCTCTCTACTGTGACTGTAATCAGTCTTGGGAAGGGAGGATAGAGGCAGGAAAAAGCAGTTGGGATGAAGTCCTATCCTTCTAGGGTTCAGCTCAACTGTGAGAAGGGCTCTGCCTCTCAATTCCTGGCCACACAAACCTCTTCTTCTGGCTCATTTCCTGGGTCAAGGGAGCAGCCCCATTGCCCTGGAGTATTGCAACAGCCTCCCTATTGATCTCATTTCTCCCACCCTCTCTCTTACAGCCTCTTCCATTGTGCTGATTTGTGCCTTTGTAATAAATAAACTCAAACATCAATAGTGTTACTGAAAATTTTTGAATGACTTCCCATGTCCTACAGAATAAATCCTAGTACTCTGAAGCTTGACCTAAAAGAAAGGTCTTCCTTATGGAGATCCAAACCTGATTATCAGCCTCACTTAAGTTTACGTAGGCCCAGTCCACTCCAACCCCACCAAGTCCCTCAGCCTCCTCATGCATCTCACACGGCATGCTTCCTCCAGTTCCCTACAGCCTGTAATACCTTCCCTCTTTGGTTGGGTCTGGTACAAGTTTACTCATACTTTTTAAAATAAGTTTTCCCTTTAGAAAAGTTTGAGATTTACAGGAGAGTTGTAGAGGTTGTGCAGAGTTTGTCCATACAGTCTACACCCGGTTTTCCCCATTAAAGATGTTACATTGGCTTGACCCATTCCTCACAGCTAATGCAGTGTCTATTAGCCCCATCTCCACCATTTATATAGAGCTGCAGTCGAAATAATCTCTACACTCTTCCATGCTGGACCTAAGTCTGTGACCCTGCTGTGTGTGCCACTTGGGTTTGTCACCTTGTCCCCTAGATCAAACCCCTTCATAAACTGTCTAGAATTTCAGGCTCTTATACTAGATATTGCCTTGCTTATTCCCATCTCAGGGTTTCCAACCTTGCTTTGAATGCCATATTCTGCTCTTGAAAATCAACTTACTATACCTGGTAAAAGATCTGGAGAAGAAGAGAGGAACTTGAAGGTGTGAAAATCCCATGTTTGGTAGTCGGCAGACCTGTATTCTAGTTGTGTTTCCGTCACTTACCTGGGTGACCTCAAACAGCATGTTTGACCGTGGTGTTTAAAATTTTGAATAAACTTGACTCCACTGAGATTCCATTTTTTTAATCTAAAAAGGAAAGTAAGAATACCTTCCCTGCCTACCAAACATTTAAGGGGCTATTCAAAAGAAAAAAAATGCTTTGAAATAATCTGCTATAAAGTAATAATCACAGAGTAAAGAATCAGGATATAAACCCATGTATGCAATAAAAGCTTAATTATTACTTTTTAAAAGGCTGGTGGTAAACATGGGAGGAGCTTTGTTAAGATGCAATATGTGAATATATCCAGGTGGTGGTTTTATGAATAATCATTACAACTTCTTGACATTGTTCTATGTTTTTCCTTTCACAGAAAGGAAAATAAGCTTTTGATCAAAGTAACTAGCAGGGGTGACAAAATCCTGTCACATGCATTTGTACAACTAAGGACTGAATAGAGGGGAGTGATCACAGTTAAATTATCTGTTGGTGTGTCAAGACCAGTCTGAGAGTGAGAGCCTCAGTCCTCTGGCTGCCAGGAGCTATGGCCACAGGGTCCCCATCTCCTAGAAGAGGCAATTACTGGTTCAACTAGCATGGTGTCTCCCATTCTATGACCTCTCCAAGATGGTATGGGGCCCAGTACACCTGTTGGGTTTGGAGACAGGGAAGTGGCCATTCCTGAGGCCCCGCTCCATGAAGACTGACAATCTTTCCCCACTAAGAAAGAAGGACAGCAGTCCTAATGCAAAGCCATTTAAATCAAAGTGAAAGTACATGAGAGGGAGAAAAAAATTCCTCTCAGCCTGTAATTACCCCAATTTTTTTGGTCTAAAATATTGAGGACTTAAAGGTTTTTACTTTTGTGTGTGTGTGTGTGTGTTTTTTTTTAATAGACCTCTCTCTCCCTGGCCTTCATGGTATCCTGCATTCTGACAGAGAAAGAAAAAAATACTTCAAAGTGAAACCAAAATCATGCCTTCAAACACATGAAAGAGCAACCATGTTCCAGGAACCGGGATCCTTGAGTTGGGGAAGAAAGTTTATTATTCCCTCACATCAGCCTCAAGCCGAGCGCCCCAGGTTGATGAATCCCTCCAGTTCCACAGTCTTGTGTTCTTGCCTAAATCTTAAGACCAGAGCAGCAACACTTCATTTCTGAGTGAGGCCATCCCTCTAAACACCTGATACATAAGACCAGAACACAGAAAAAGCACACTCTAAATAGACTCCAGTGGACTTTTCTTTTAAATAAAATAAAGCCTTTAAATGGATTCCCAAATTTGCAGCCGACCAAGACTAGGAGAGACTGTATTCAGCTTCCCTCTTGAGGGTGCCTAGTTCTCCCGGTTCAGAATGCCGAGGAAAAAGTTTCAGTCAATGAAAGCCAAATGAGGCTGATAGGCTTGATAAATGGGAAGCCAGAAAACCCTTTGCCCACACAGGTCCTGACACTCAGTCATACAGCTGCAGACCATTTCATTTGTACATAGGGCTCTACTCTGACTTCCCCTTGTACTTTGTAGACAGAATTTTGTTTATGGGATCAATGAATTTTACGACCACAGACACCCACTTTTGACAGCTGACCTGTTAAGATCAGGGCCTGAAAAACTAATTTCCAGCACTATTAAACAAAACGAGAACTACTGCAATTTGATAAGACCGTTATGGTTTTCATTCATCCAGGAGGTGAGCGCGACCCAGACCAGAAGTGTGGAGGGAGCCAGAGGTTACAGCACAACCATCCCTAGAAAGGAGATATATGGTTTCAGAATCTGATTATGACAAACAACTGTTCAAGAGATCAGCCAATTGAAGAATAAATTTCATAAACCACTGGTCTTGGGAAAATATATTTTCTGAGTCAACTGGGGTGTTCTTCATGTTAGCGTTTGAGTTGTGAGATGTGGGGATTGGGAACTTTGTGGCCCTGTCTTTAATAATAAATGCAGGGCTATTAACAATCAATGGGATAGGCCTCCTTTGGCAGAATGGGCTTTGTGGTCTATAATCTAGTTACAGAGGTCTCTTAAAGTGCCATCTCTTTTCATGGGGAGGGGGAAAGGAGAGGAGAGGCAACCCAACTGCTTTATAGCCCAGAGATAGAATATGACCAGTTCCATCCATAGAGCCTCACCAATTCCTTGGGAGGGAGTGAGGGAATGAAAGAAGGTAGGTTTTGCTTAACCCCAAATCTCATATTTAACTATATCCAGCAAGACAAAAGATCAATAACCTACAGTGACATTTCACAACTAAGTGACCAACCACTTCAGTTATAAGCTTATCTCAAGAGAGCACTGAAGGCAGGAAGTTATGACCATGTCTCTCATACCTCACAGCCATTTGCTGGAGTACAATTTGAGCCATACCCGCATTGACCAGTGACTGCATTCATCTGAGTACACAAAACTTGGCTGGGACATGGGCTTCAGTAGTGAAAGCCACAGTGGGTTTATCATCATGACAGTGCTTGGACTTTTCTAAAGCAATAATCCTTCTATTAGCTTTTGTTCCATTGTCCATTTTTATTGGAGAATAGATGGGTTCAGTGTATGTTTCAAAGGATCACAGTCCTAGGTGGGTTTGGAGTCAAGAGGCCCCCACATCTTGAATCAGCCTGAGTTGGGGCATTCAGCCAGCACTGGTTTCAGATAATCAACTGCACCTTTTAAGCTTTGGCTAAATGCAGGGACAATATGTTTCAACACAAAAGAGAATCTTGGAAACAGAATATAATAATCTGAACACAGAATATTATTTATAGCCAGGATTGCTAAATTAAGGTCTAATTTAAAAGTTCATTAGGGGGGCACCTGGGTGGCCCAGTGGGTTAAAGCCTCTGCCTTCGGCCCAGGTCATGATCTCAGGGTCCTGGGATTGAGGCCCACATCGGGCTCTCTGCTCGGCAGGGAGCCTGCTTCCTCCTCTCTCTGCCTGCCTCTCTGCCTACTTGTGATCTCTCTCTCTCTGTCAAATAAATAAATAAAATCCTTAAAAAAAAAAAAGTTAATTAGGGGAATTCCAGTATATCAGGGCCACTAAGATACGGGCCTTGGAGAGTACGAACCACAGACGACAACCAGCAGTTCAGATATATCCACTGGATCACTTCTGAAGCTCCAGACATGCTATAACAGGAAAAGAGGAGACCTACATGGGAATGAGGGACTCACGGGGGTAACAGGGGGGAAGCTGAAAGTCTCAGCCCAGTACTATGTGTGCAGGGAATTGGGCATGTGGTCAAAGCTGTACTCCCTTAAAATAAGTCCCAGCAGAACTTCTGTTAAATGTCCAGAGGGCAGATCCAGGAGAAACTGAAGGTTTCTTAGGGCCAGAGAGCTATCACAAATGGGGGTTTCATGAAAAACCTTTAGCAAAGAGGGGAGAAAGGTATTCCCCCAAAGGTGCTAGAGAGGAGGACCAGAAAAACAAGTAGAAGTGCCATCGACACCGGCAAACAGGTCATTCATGATGGACACCATGAACATACCCCAGTGCTAGCTTCTGCTATCTGAAAGTACAGGCACACAGGACTCACTGGGCCCACAAAGAGACAGAAGGACAATGACTCCAATTATGCCAGCGTGGAGTCTTTTTGTCACATTAGCAGTAAGGATAGAGGCAGTTCTGCTCTGCCTAAGATGTAGAAAGCAGCAAGACGATGTTTCCTTCATTGTAACAAACAAACAAAAAGTCAGATGATCAACAAAACTGTATTTTTAAAAAAATCTAGCCTCTAAGACAGCTGTGGTAAACTTATGAATTTCAAAAGGTGAGAAGCCCCTCAAAGGACAGACAGGACACAAGGAATGTTCCATCTTTGTTAGAGCAAGGAAGAAAAGAAGTTGTAGTTATAACAGTGAATAAGAAGGAAAAAAAAGACCAAAATTTTACCAGATTTTTAAAGGCCAAGTGATAGTGAATTTCCCTGGGACCCCAGACACAAGCGAGGCCAAACCCACTTATCAGCTCTTTCCTCCAAATCTCCAGGGGTGGAGTGGGAGAAAGAAAAACACTACAGAGGAACAGAGCAACCAAAACTTATAGGACAAGATGAGATACAGGTATTTGTATTATAGGACTTATATCTGCTATATCTGAATAATCAATCTTATAACTCAATTATAAGAAGAAATTATAATTTTTAAAAATAGAAAAAGGACTTATTTTCTAAGATAAGGAAGGATAATATGAATATGAAACTATAAATGCTCAACATCATAACTCATTGGGGAAGTTCAAAGTAAGACCACAAAGATGTATCACTAAACCTCACTAGAGTGGCTAAAATCAAAGACTGACATTACCAAGTGTTTGTAAGAATCTGGAAAGCAAAAGGTGCAGCCACACTGGAACAAAGTTTGGCAACTTCCTCTCAAGTCAAAGACACATTGACTCTATGACCCAGCAATTCCACTCCTAGTTACTTCCCTAAGAGAAATATAATGTCCATATCACGGTCGGTATGTGGGTATTCCTAGAGGCTTTATTCATTATGCCCCCAAAATGGAAACACTCCAAATTTGATCATGGCGATCAGTGACTGGAGAGACAAAATGTGGCGTATTAACACTACAGTGTACTGTTCAGCAGTACAAAGCAACAAGCTACTGACTCAACAGCACGAATGAAGCTCCGAGCATCACACCAAGTGAATTAAGTCAGCCACCAGAGACTTTATGATCCCATTTCCATGACTTTCTTGAAAAGGCAAATTATGGGTCCTGAAAATGGATCAGTCATTGCCTGGGGCCAGGAATGGGAGGAAGATGTTGAACACAAAGGGGAAGAAGGGCTCTCAGGGGAATGAGGGGTAAAGGAAGTAGTCTATGTTTTCAGTGTTGTGATTACACTAATATATGCATTTATCAGAGCTGATCAAACAGTGTGTGCCTCAAGTGGCTGAGTTTACTGCACATAATTGACTCCAAATAGACCTGAACGACTTGTTTTAGACAAATACATGTACGCACACAGGACATATATACATTGCTAGTGATTTAGAAAGGGACAAGCCACGTGCTGGAGAGGCAAAGTCGTGGCATTACGGCACTCATGTCTCAAGTGACATGCCAGCAAGGATGATGATTTTAAAGCAAGGACAGCAATAGGATACTATGACTGAGTACACTCGTTAGTACACTCGTGTCATCATTCTTGAACTAGCTGAAGCTAACCAGGTATCAAGTGGCCAAGAAATTACCCATCAATCTAGAAGAGCTGAATGTATCGATGTAAGGGTTTAGGAAGAACAGAAGTGCAGTTTTACCTTCAAATAGTTTTTTAGCATGTAGGGTAAAACAGATTTCCTAAAATTATATGTAGTGTGATCCACCTTCTTAATGCTTATTTCTTTTTGTGAGATGGTATGCATGCACGTCTAAGACTAAAAGGTAGGTTTAAGTGGCTACTTCTGGCCTTAGGTACAGCAATGGGACTGTGGGAGTGTTCACCTCTTGCGCTATACTCTCCTATAATGTTTGAAATGTTTTACAGAGAGGAAGCATTGTTTTTATAAACAGAAGGAAAACAATAAGGCTACTTCCCTTTTGAAATGATGCTGCAATCTAGCTTGTAACTGTAATGTTGATTTTGTATCTCTAATTGTTTTAGACGTATTGGTTTTTTCTCTTGAAATAAATGGTACATTCCAGCAAAGGCAGTGTCTGCAGCGAGACAAGCTAGGCTGAAATTTTGGTGCTTCCACCTTGGGTGCTGGAGACCTCTGGCAAGTGACTTGAACTGGTCAAACTCTATCTCTGGCCTCAAGTGTCCTCATCTGTTATTAGTTATTAGTAAACATTAGTTAGGGTCATTGGCAGTACTTCCTTTGCTCTCTGGTCTCTACTAGGCACAGGCCCATACTAGCAGCTTAAGGCACTCTTGCCCATCAGAACTAACTAGAATTGATGGCAGTATACACTACACATCAGTCTGAAGGCTGACAAGATACCTTCCGACAGCCAGCGCTCAGAGTCCTTGCAATATAAAAGCAGGTGTCTCTCACTATACTCTATAAACTTTCAGCTCTTTCCTCTCCCTATAACATCCTCCTCTTTCTTTGTTCTCTGACTCCAAGTCACCCTTTACAGATCCTTCCTCGCACCCAATGCTAAGAGTAAGTGTCTTCCTTGCTGGTAGAAATGCTTTTCATGGTACATTAAATTCCATGTCTATCTGTTCACAAATACATTGTATCTCTTGTACAGCAGAGATGATCTGTTCTTCATGTGGACTCACTCAATAAAATGTTATTAGAAAAATTAACAAAATTGATCATGCCTTGGGCACTTCCTCATTAACTGGCCAGAATTTCATGCTTTACCCAAACTCAGGCTTTCAGATGCAACTATGTTGCATCTCTTAAGCCCTGCAAAAGGCTTTCTTAGTTAGAACTGGTTTATTTATGATGGTTTGAAAGTGCCTGGCCTGGATTTTCTCTTTTGTGTGGTTTTGTTTTGCAAACTTACTTTAAGACTTTGAGTCATGAAAAAGTGTTAGTAAAATGAATGATTCAGAAGACATTTTCTAAGACCCACTTTTTGTCTTCACCTCCAGACCCTTGTTACACAATGTATGGTCCATGCCAAGTTACCTGGGAACTTGTTTAAATCCAAGAATCTTGGCCCTACCCCATGTCTACTGAGTCAGTGTCTGCATTTTGACAAGATTCTTAGGTCATTCATAGACACAGTAACGTTTGAGAAGCACAGTTTTTAGATTATGCTATCATTATTTCTTACCTGGAATCTTGATAAGCTGCTTTACCTAGCTCACAATTCCTCCCTGATCTGTGTGAAATCCCACACAGCAACCAGTTTTTTTTTCTTCTCTTCTTTTAACTAAGTGTTTTATTTCATTTTCCTTCTTAAAATTCTCAAGTGGTTTCCTGTTAAACTCAGAGTAAAAGCATATATTCTTTTCATGGCCTAGGAGAGTCTCCAAGACCCGGCCCATGCCTGACCTTCAACTTCACCTCATGCCACAAGTCCCACTTTGCTCACTGCACCCATGGACACTGACCACCTTGTAATTACTCTCTCAAGACAAAATCTTTTTGCCTTGAGGACTTTGTGTACACCCTCCATTTCCCTGATAACTCTTATCTCCATCCTTCACATCCCACAGTTGGCTCTTACCCACCTGGCAGGTCTTACCCACTGCGTTATCCTCTTGATAAAGCCTCCCAGATCACTCTTCCTAAATTCTCAAGTGTTCAATTCTCTCTGTTATTTTCTTTATAGCTCTCAAATGTTATAATTTCTGAAATCACCCTTCATAATAGAAATAATGTTTGTTTTTCTGTTTTTGCTCAGCATCATACATTAAACATGTGATGCAATTTCTGGCCTATAGCAGGCTCTTGACTAGTTTTTGTTGGATAAAAAAAAAATTAATAACCTAGGTTAGGGGTCAGAAAACTTTTCCAGAAAGGGCTAGACAGGAAATATTTTAGTCTTCTTGGGCAATCCAGTTTCTGTGGTCAAAAACGCAATAAATGTGCTTGGGTTCCAATAAACAAAAGAAGTGGTGGGCTGGATTTTACTGAAAGACTATATATACTTTACTAACCCCTAATAATGGACACCTCTATTGCTCTTGTTCCCTGTCTAGAATGTTCTCCCCTCCAACTGAACTTTTTTAAAACACTATCCTTCTTTTAAGATTTAACTTATCACTTAAAAATGCATAATTGTCATGTTTTCAGGAAACCTCATTTAATCCCTCCAATCAAAAGTGACAGATTCTCCTGCATCCTTAAAGCCTTATACTCGCCCCTTTTTCATGGCACTGATTACATTCAGGTTTCCTTGACAGTTCCTGTAGCATACTGTATTTTCTAAAGAAGGTTTTGACAACATTTCCCATCCCACCCGCTCTTCTACAATGTGACTTCAACACCCCCTATCAAGAAGTGAAGTTTAATGCTTCTCTCTAAAAATCTGGTCTGGATCTAAGGCTACATGTCTTTGAAGTGAGGTTTAAAAAAGGCCATGAAGCTTCTGCCTGACTCCTGAGATGCGTGCTGCAAGACAAGCCTTCTCCACTTGCCATTATTGACACTTCGGGCCACACAGTTCTTTCTTGGGGGGAGGGGGATGTCCCACGTGTTTCAGGATTTTTTTTTTTTAAGATTTTATTTATTTGACAGAGAGAAACACAGCCAGAGGGGGAACACAAGCAGGGGGAGTGAGAGAGGGAAAAGCAGGCTTCCTGCTGAGCAGGGAGCCCGATGTGGGACTTGATCCCAGGTCTCCAGGATCATGACCTGAGCCGAAGGCAGTCGCTTAACCAACTGAGCCACCCAGGCACCCCTGTTTCAGGATTTTTTAGCAATATTCCTGACCTCTACTAATCAGATGTCATCAGCCTCTCACCCCAACCCCTGTGCTGGACTCACAACCAGAAATAACTCCAGACATTGCCAAATATCTCCTGGGGGACATAACTGCCTCCCATTTAGAACCATTTATCTAGGAGAAGTCAGCTGCCATGGGAAAAGTTCAACACCCTGAAAACACCCTGAAAAACCACTTGAAAATTTCCAGCATTCTGGGCAACAGTTCCAGAAGAATTCAGCCTTCTGGCTATCTCTGCCAAAGTGTTAGACATGTGAGTGAAGCCATTTTGAAGATCAGCCCATTGGTCAGATAAGTAGCATCAGGTGATCTCAGTTAATGTTAAAAAAAATTGCCAAGCCAAGCACTGACCAAATGTTGGACATGCAGAATACATAAGATACAAGAAATTTTGGTTTATAATAGTAAATTTGGGGACATCTGTTATGCAGCAACAATAATGAACGTAATTTGGTACCTAGAAATGTGGTGTCACTACAACACACATAAAAAATATGTAGAATTGACTCTGGGGTCACATAGCAGTAGAAACCTAGAAGGACTTTGAGATGACTTTTAGTGGGAAACAAAAAAGCCCCGAGGGGACAAATTATGAGAGTTTAAAGGAACACAAAGAAAATGTTGGAAGCAGCAGGAAAGAGTACTGTTGCAATATAGTAGAAAAAAATTTAGCAAAACCTTCATCCATAAGAATAAGTAAAACAGAATATCCGTTTAATAAGCTGATAGATCTGGCTAAGAAAGAAAGTATCAGGCTGACTTTTAGAGTATTCTCTTTTCTCTTAGTTGTGTATCATCCCATTAGCATAGATGCATAGATGATTTTTGGGTGACCTGTAGAAGGAATTCTGTTTTCAAGCAGAATTTACAGTAAATATATAGAAGCCATGATTTTTGGATTCAGAAATGAAACTTTGTCAACCCTGGTCTCTTCTAGCAGAAATTTCTAAAATAATGAAGGTGCTTGATGAAAAGAACAAATCCCAGAAAATGTGGCCCCAGGAAATCAAGGGTATGACTATAATACCCTTTCTTAAGGTTTTAGAAATACCCAGGAGAATGTCTTACAGACCTTTCTGAGAGACCAACCTCTACAGTCTGCAAGGTGTGTTTCTCAGACCTTCTCTGTTAGACAACAGAACTTCTGCAGCTCCATAGCAGCCTGTTAGGGAGCTCCAGATAGAGACCAGCCCAACTCCAAGTTGTGGGCATGGTTTTCATCTGGTGTAGTGAATAGACAATAAACTTCATAAGAATCCACACAATTTTTAACAGAATTGTAATAGCAGAAGCACAGGCAGCTCAGACTAGGTGGGACAGAGAGAATGTGAAAGGAAGAAAGACTGGGGGCCATCAAGCTCCTAGGGGCAAGAAGCAGCTGGGGAAACTGCCACAAACACAGTATATGTTTTATGGACAAGTAAGGATGACTTAGGAGGCAGAATCAAGAGTTCAAAGGAGATCAAACAGAATCACTTCCAGGAAGCAGTCACGGGCCCTAATTAAGGAGCTAATGACATGAGCCCTGGTGGATGGGAACGGCTATGGATTAGTGATCAGTCTGTGCCTCCTCCCTCCTCCCTCTCTTATGAATGGGAACATTCATTGCAGTTATAGTATCACAGTCTTACCTTTACATATATTGAGTGTGAAGAGGTCAGAATACTGGTCTCTTTAGACTGAGGTCTTTGAATTGTGACAAACTATACTTGGAGAGCCAAATCCGAGAACCTGCACCAAGGAATGTCATCCTTACTTTGACCTGATCAACATAGTAAGATCCTGGGCTTTAAGACAAAGATACAATGGAGCAAGGCTCTGGGCTCTTGAGGAAAGAAATGCGAGTATTTCTCACGTAAAGGGGTGTGATTATTGTGGCAAGAAGGAGTGAATCTTCCAAATGGTGGGTTCCAAGAGGAATAACAAAATCATCTGTATCATATGCTTTTCTAGAACATGACTTCACCCAGTTCCTCATCAACATCTGGAGCCTAACCCCTTTCCTCTCCCTTGAATCTTGACAGACTTCATGTATAATTGTGCTGGAAGTAACTGTGTGATTTCTGAGGTTACATTCTAAATGGCCATGCAATAACTACCTGGTTCTATTTTGACACTTGTTCTAAGGGAAGCCAGCTACCATGTAAGAAATCCAGCAGCCCTGGGGCACCTGGGTGGCTCAGTTGGTAAAGCGACTGCCTTTGTCAGGTCAAGATCCCGGAGACCTGGGATTGAGTCCCACATCGGGATTCCTGCTCGGCGGGAAGTCTACTTCTCCCTCTCTCACTCCCCCTGCTTGTGTTCCCTCTCTGGCTGTGTTTCTCTCTGTCAAATAAATAAAATCTTAAAAAAAAAAAAAAAGGAAATTCAATAGCCCTGAGGACCATACAGTAAGAGGCCACATGTAGGTGCCCTGGCAGATAGTTCTAGATGAGCTCAGCCTTCCATCATCCCTGCCACAGTGCCAGACATGTGACTGAAGCCCTCTTAAGTAATCCAAACTGGTCCATCAGCAGGCTGTGTCCAAATAAATGATCTCAGTTGCTGCCACAAGGAGGAAAAAATCACCCAGCCAAACTCTAGTTAAAGTATTGACCTGCAGAATCTGTGAGATACAATAGAATGAGTGTTGCTTGAAGCCACTAAATTTGTTATTATTATGCATCAATAATAACAGTTTCCCAAGCATTTGCCCTCATGATCATCTACAGGAATGGCTGGATCATTGCTCTCAGCATTTTCACAGCGTCCAACAGGTGGAGGGACAGCACATGGCAGGTGAACTTGTTTGTTTATACTCCACAAAGCACTGCCATGCATAACAATTCGAGTGCCACCAACACTTTCTGAATGAAGAACGGGAATTATTATTCTCAGTGTTGCCACTGGAGAAACTGATGCTCAGAAAAGTTACATGACTTGTTGTGTACCTCTTAAGTAGTCTGGGGAGGCTGAAACTCTAGACTTCTAAACCCAAGTCCACTGAACTTCTCTTGTAAATGCTTCCTCTGCACACAATAGGGTCTACATGAGCACTTACTCGTTCACAAGGATAGAAAGAGCAAATGAAGAAGGTGCCCAAGGCTGTTAATTTTGATGGCAATGGGGTCTCATCTGGACTCTAAGGTTATTGATGAGGCACCAAACCCAGGCTTACAAAGGTTGACATCCTTGAGGTCAGCATTTTGCCAGCTCCCATTCTCCTAAAAGTTAATTTGACATTCTGGGAGCCAGATCATTACACCAGTATAGCCTGGAAACCTCACTGGCCTCAGACCTCGTTTTTCCTGCCCGTGGCTCTTAGCCCCATACTTTAGAGTTCTCTCCAACTAAACAGAAGGCAAATGGACTTTCATCCCCTTAGCACCAGAATCAAACAATTATTCTTAGCCAGAAAATGTATATTAAGGGTGAGAAGAAGAAATCTAAAACCCACATCTAAAAGTGACTGCATATATAACCTGGGGGTGATATTAGGAAATAGGAACCAAGAGATGGAGATTTCATGTTATGGGGGATAGTGGAAACCTGGAGCTGCTACAGAAACAGAGCAGGGGAAGAAAGTTGGCTCTTTCCGTTTCTAATTTTCCCTTTCATAGCCCATAATCAGATGGTAAAATGGTGCTGGCTTCTATACAGTGATTCTTAGATTATACATGTAACTCAGATCTGAAGGTAGTCAAATAAAGAATCTTTACTTCCACAACAGTAAAAACAGAAGATGATGAGTACTTGATTTATAAAATTTGGAGGGAGGTCTGCATTTGATAAACTTCAAGGCTATGTGCCGAGAAAGGAGTCACTGGAATGAAAGACATCTAGCCATCTTGGCTGAGTGAGGCTGAAGGCTGGCAACTACGCATGCCTCTTTCCAGCCTCCAGAGACTCTGGACTCACAGCAAATAACTTGGTAAGGACGTTTCAGAAAAGGATATTTATAACTGAACTAAAATGAATAGAATGGTATAGAATGTTCACAGGACTTCTTATTGATGGAAAGGTAGCATAGTGGATTATAATGTGGTATGTTTGAAAAACTTGCAAATCAAGGGTATGATTGCCTAGAAAATAGTATATGACCTTAGTCAATAACCTTGAATACCCTCTGTCCCCTTGTCATCACCTGAAAATTGGGGGTAGGGATTTTTTGTATCTACTCTCTCTACTAGTGAAACCATGTATGAAAAAGAGGAAAATGGAACAAAAAGTTGATGTTATATTAGTAATACTAAAGCAATCATTACCATTGGCAGAACGAATCTGGACAGACTTGAATTTGAATTCTGCCTCAATCATATGCTAATTAAGATCATGAGCAAGCTACTTAAGCCTTTTAGCCTTAAGCTTTGCTTCTTTCTTTTCTTTCTTTCTTTCTTTCTTTCTTTCTTTCTTTCTTTCTTTTTTTTGGATATTATTTATTTATTTCAGAAAGAGAGAGCACAAGCAGTGGAGAGACAGGCCAAGGGAAAGGGAGAAGCAGGCTCTCTGCTGAGCAGGGAGTTGGATGTGGGGCTTGATCCCAGGACCCTGAGCTCATGACCTGAACCCAAGGCATGCTTAACCAACTAAGCCACCCAGGTGCCCCAAGGTTTATTTCTTTAAAGCAGAGAATATAATAGCACTAATGGTAGGTTTTTATGAGTTTTAAAATCCACCAGTGTCTGATCACTTTTAAATTTCTATCCCTAGATCAGCTTTCTTTCCTGGGCTCCAAAGCTCAGATTCCCATTTGAGTATCTAACAGACAACTTAGAGTCAAAAATCTCCAAAACATAACTTTTGATCCTCAAGCTCCACAAATAAACATCATGTGCTCATCTTTTGCTTTCTTCCTTGTGTCAGTGACAAGCACATCATCCACCTAGTTGCTTAAACTAAAGGTGGCAGTGTCATCCCTGATTCTAATTCCCATATAAAAGCATCTTCTTTTAACTCTGCTTCTGAAATATATCCTGAAACTGAACCGTCTCTACTGCCAGCTCCTAAATTTCAACCACCGTTATCATTTAGATCACTAAAACCACTTTGTAACATAACTGGAATTCCTATTATTACTTATGCTCATGGTCAGGCTCATGACCTGTTATTACTTATCAAATATCAGTATGTTCCCCTAAATTTCTCAGCCTCATTTCAATTCAGGTCTGGGCCACCTCTAGGGAATATCTGCTCCATGCAGTGACTCAGGGATCCATATTACATCTATCCTGTGATTATACCTTCTCGGTATGTGACCTCCATGGCACCAAAGAACGGATGGAAGAAGAAACACAAATGCTTATACACGCTAGACCAAAAGTAAGAATCCTTTTTGCAAACATTCTCATTTGTTAGAATTCAGGCACAGGATCTCACGACCTATGTCTGGCTCTCTGTAAGATGCAAAATCAAGGATGACTGAAGTCTGTTTAAGCAACCAACTTTGTGTGACCAAGAATTAGCTTATGATATCAAGCCTCTCACAATAACACACTCTAGCATACCCTGACCAAAGCTCATCCCCTGTAGAGCAGATAGAGTGACATTTCAGAAACATAGATGATTTCATATCACCCCTTCATTTAAAAGGCTCTCTGAGCTCCCAGTTAAAATAAGATCCAAGCACCAAAGCACAACCTATTCTCCAAATTTTTGTCCTGGCTTAGTTCTCTCATAGCATCCTACCACTTCCTCCTAGTTATCTAAAACTGCCATGCTGGCCTTCTTTTTGTTTCTCAAACATTCCAAAATTATTTCTAGTTTAGAGCCTTTGTACATGTTCTTCTTCTAGAAGCATTTTTACCCTGAACTATTCTGAGTTGGCTTCTGTGAATTATTTAGTCCTCATTTCCTTGGAAGGGATTCCTTGCCAATTCTGTCCAAGCAGACTCCCCCATGAAGTCCCTCCCTATCCTGTTTTTCTAGTTCATTGCCAAAGAATATGGATGCCTACCTTAAATTATCCAACTTATCTTATTATTTAATTGCTAAAATTTATATAAATGTATATAGTGTATATATAAGCTACATGAGGACAGAATACTTTTGGCCCATGTTTAGCAGTAGGCTCAGCACTTATTAAAATGCTGGGCACAGAGTGGGCACTCAATAAAAGCTAATGAATATTACTATCATTATAACAAACAATGCAGAAACACATGCTTATTTTATAGTTAGCTGAATTCCAACAGGAACATCTATCCCGGTGCAGACAGGTGACTGGAGTGTGGATGTGGAGGAATCCTAATATGAGATCATATGCAGCCTTCCCTCATCTAAAATTCAGAGGAGATTCAGCTCTGCTCAGAAGCACGTGACTCTTCTGATCCAATATCAAGTTTGGGCATCTGATCATCCATTATGATTGTCTGAAAGGTATGATACTCTTATGTCAAAAATAGGGCTTATGCCCTGGTCTTACACACAATGCCTTGCAACACAAAACATTTTTAAGAACTGAAAAGAAAGGAAGCTAGTAATTTTATGGGGAAAAAACCCAATAAATAAAAATTTCCACAAAAGACAATATGCAATTACTTAACAAGCATGGAAATGTGTCCAATTTGTATCCTAAAAAAAACAAGTTGTGGTGATATGCTATTTCTTGCTTATAAAAACATTTTTAAATAGTAAACTAGCTGGTGTTATTAGGGCAAAATGAGTACAGTCATAACACAGGCTACACTGACATGTGTGGAGGATACGGGGCAGTATCCATCAAGAGCCGAACAAACATACCTCTTGACCAGTTGTTTCAATTCTGGGGGACTTGTGTAGGGAAGGAATTCTATATATGAATGACAAAAAAAAAAAAATCACAGAAATGGTCCTCAGAGAAATAAATATAATGGTGAAAACAAATAAAAATGGAAACTTTCAAAGTCTATTATATGAGGATTGTGAAGTAGTTATGGTCCACCCCCAGGTATCATATTATGTAGCATTAAAAATGATTACTGGAGATTGTAATAATCTAGAGAATATGATCCTAAACGTTGGGTAGTCATAATGAGAGGGGAAATTTTGTAACTGTTGAAGAAATGTGTAGTCGGTAGAAATAGAATGTTCTGTGTCAGTGGACTGAGGGGAAGCCCTGGGAGATAAAGGACAGGAGATGAAGGAAGGTTCTGGGTGTTTACATTCTTACAGTCTCAAGAGAGCAGGGAGCCCAGAGTGGATCAGAATCCAACTAAATGGAGCAGAAAGTCTGAATTGCAATACCACCTCGTCAGGTTGCCCAGGTTACAGGCCTCCTTCTCCAGATACTGACATTATAAATGGGCCAACTCATATGCAAATGAAGCAAGCAGGTACTGGGGAAGAGAAAGATTGGCTCCAGATGCTCTGCCTTGGGGCAGGTTCCCGGAAGTATGGGAAGGGTTTGTGCCCGACACAAAAGGTGACACTGAGAAGAGACAAGCGGCCCCGCCGTTTCACCTGTGAAAGTGCTGCTTCCGCAAAGTTGGAGATCACCACACCTCCTGTCACTCCCGTCACAGCCTCAGTCCACACACACCTCTTCAGTCTGGTGTTTTTTGTTATATGGACAGGAAACCTCAGCTCCTCAGAATGGTAGAGCTCACTGTCCCCAGGGGTCATTGTAGATAAAGACGAGGAATCAAAATTACATGATTTCAAATGAAACAGAAAAAGGTAAATGATGAGCTTATATTCTTACTACAACCATATATGTTTAATAATGTGTATGTGTATATATTATATATGGTATTAGTGTGGGGATATATATTACATAGATTGAGAGACAGATATTGATACAAAAGTTTATAATGATTCCTTTATGTAATGAAATTATTGCTGAATTTTTTTCTTTAGTTCAATGCATTTTTGAACCTTTCTGCAATGAACTTGACTTGCTTTTATAATAAGAAAAATAAACTGTAATTTTAAATTAGTCCACTTTTTTATGCACAAAAGCTCCACATTCATTGGCAGAGAAGCTCAGGAATAGCACCGTGCCAGCGACCAGCTGAAAGTCCTCATCCCCACATTGACGCTAGCCAGCTCACTCAGGGCACTACCGAGCCAGATCAGCCTTCCCAAAATGGCCTTTCTTTAATCCACATTCTTTAATGAAGCTTGGAATAGACAAACTGTAGAAAGAGTTGATGCGCCCCTTGAGTGTATCTTTATGATCCTTGTAATTGGTACAAGACCAAAGCACACACAATCCCAGCACTCAGGCCCTTTATGAGCTAGGACTGTTGGGAAGCACAACCCAGGGCCAGCATTGAGCTACTGCTCTTGGTGACACACTGCCACTGGACAAAGTCCAGAAATCTCGAACTGCAGGTGCAGGGTAAAGGTTGAGATGCATCTAATCACCTTTTCCAAGGTTGGAAAGGCTTTGAAGGTGACCTCATGCCAGGGTCTCCATACTTCCCGGATGCTACTCCTTCAGTGGAAGAATGTTAACCTCAAAACAATATATGAATACTTACTTATGATGTATACAAATATGACATATATAATATATATATATACAAATGTATGTATTATAAACTCTATACAAAGTAGAATTTCACAAGTGGAGTTACAGATGTAAAAATTTATTGTTAAATATCTGGCTGGACTTGATTGATCATATTATCATTAGGGAACACTTCAAGAGTAAATATAAGTTAAGGCGAGGCTCATTATTAACCACTATAAATTTAATTTGTTATCATAAATAGTTCTGTCAATAACTTGGAATTTTTTAAAGCCACTTCCTGTGATATCAGAATATGCTGCCATTGTTTTCGCCTCCCAGTATGGGTGACAGCGAGCTCGGCTTTAGACCTGGAGAAACGTCCACCCTGCCATTTTCATATTGTTAGCTGTGTTTGTCTTATTAATATTATCTTTTTTTTTTTAAAGATTTTATTTATTTGACAGAGAGAAACACAGCCAGAAAAGGAACACCAGCAGGGGGAGTGAGAGAGGGAGAAGCAGGCTTCCCGCCGAGCAGGGAGCCCAATGTGGGACTCGATCCCGGGTCTCCGGGATCATGACCTGAGCCGAAGGCAGTCGCTTAACCAACTGAGCCACCCAGGCGCCCTAATATTATCTTTAATTGGTAAATTATTAACAGGTAACTTTTAAGCCATTTTCCCTCATTCTCAAAGGATTATTTTAGTTATAAATTCAGTATTATCCATAAATCCCTTAACGGGCAAATATGAATGACAGTATAATTTACCAAAATCAAATAAAAACTTGGGCACTCTGGCAAACCATCTGTGTTCTAAAATCACTCTTTTCCCCTTGGGGTACCCCCCATTCCACACATGAGTACTGCCTGGAGTGTCCTCCATGGGGCAGTGCCAGCCCTCCAACTGTTTCTAGTCCTCAATGAAATAAGCAGAGAAATCGAAAGAAAGCGTGCATAAACATCTAGCAAGTTGACAGATTACGCTGTGTAATATAATTTAACCAAGAGAGGGAGGGGCCTGTATTTTGCATGTCTTTTATTCCATTTTATCTTTTCGGGAACTGGTTTTGTTATACTTTGTGAAAATGTTGGTGGGTGGCCGATCAAAAATAAAAACGAGTCGCCCTTTCCTACAGACAGCAGAGAAGCATCGCCGTATTGATCTGCGGACAGAGTGAGGGCAGCGTCAGGCCCAGGGCCAAGGCCAAGACTGGCTGGGCTGCCAAAGACACAATAAGCCACCTTTAGCTTAAGACAGTTCATTACCTATACAGGCAGAGAAGGAAGAGTAGCCAAATGTGCCAGCTCCTGGGTTTTTTTGCCACACAGAAAACATGGCAGCCCTGGGACAAAAGGGCCTGCATGACAAGCCACCCCAGGCTGTGGGTACCCTCCCCCCAGAGAGCCAATTTCTGACTTCAGTGAAGCAGCTTCATACCCCACAGCTACACCCAGGACACAGAAAGCCCCATAATGTATCACAGCCTGAGAAACAACGAGAAACCATCTCAGGACAGTCCCTGGAAGAAATAAGGCGAGCGGTGGGAGATGATCACAGCAATGGCTCCCAGGCTTCCCTTCATCTCCTGTTCCAGGAGGCCCACACAATAGTTCGCCCACACGGCTGTCAGCTACAGTGACAGCCAATCTCCAACTGACTCATGGCAAGCTATGTAGTAAATATTGTAAAGCTTCATGTCTTTCCCAAGTATTTGGAAATAAAAAAACCTATAAAGAAATGTTCTGATTTTATGCTCTATCTCCCTGTGATCTGTTCTGCTCATGAGATCGTGACCGAGTGAAATTCCCACGTGACATCAGAACCCACTGGACAGCAGACTCAGTGACTACTTAGACACCCAACAGGTGGAGTTGGAACATGCCCATTTCTATCACAAGGGTCATTTCCCAGAATCTGGGCAAGGGTTCACAGACTTAGTTCTTCTATTGAATCATCAATGTATTCATGAACTAAACAAACATTTATTAAAGCCTGACACATGCCACAACCTGACAGGTACAGGTCACAAAGGTGAAGGAAGCTCTGTCCCTGTCCTGGAGAAATACATGATCTAGAAGGAAGAAAGCTACCACAACGGTGAGTAATTAAAATCATGGGGTACATATGAGAGGAGGGTTTGTACACTGCACTGTGGAAAGCCTAAGGGAAGTATAACTCTCTGAGCCTGGAACACCAGGGAAAAGTATGACAAAGAGTGAGGTACATTAAAGAGTGAATAGAATTTCTCCAGGCAGAGAACAGGAGACAGGTCCTGCGTTTAAAGAAGAGCAGAGGCAACATCACGGAGGAAAGAGAGAACATGCCATGCAGGGAACATCCCCTTCCTTCCAAAAAAATTTCCCTGATTTCCATCCTGTGGACCAAGAAGGAGACTGCAAGGCATAATAGAGGAATGTTGTTCTTGGGAGTCAAGCTCAGGTTCAAATGCTACTGCCCCTTACCCACTTATACACTATGTGATTTTGGAAGAGTAACTTAGCCTCTCTGATTCTGTTTCTTTCTGCAAAGTAATCAAAGTAATAGCTAGAAGAGTTACTTACAGGATTAGGGTTAGCTATATATAAAATGACTGGAGGTACTAACCTTATTTTTAGCACTGTTAATGATTTTTCTCAAACTGCTTGGGCTGTTTTGGAATCAGTCTAGTTTTTCTGACATAGGACAGTCCTGCTGGTATTTGAGGCAGCCTGATCGTGTACCTGGGAGGTTTCAGGTTTTTCTTTCTGGAAGCTCCCACCGGTCCTCATGAGGCCTGTTTCAGAGTGGCCTTTTTCCCAACACAATCCAATTTTACTTCACGTGTTGGTAGAGGAGCACTTAGCAAAGGACCTGGACTCCAAGCCTGGTCCGCCCTGGGCAGGTGTTCCAGTTACCTACTGCAGCAGTACAAAGCACCCAGAGCCTGGTGGCCTAAAGCAACTACAGTGTATTATTTCTAATAAGTCAGTGGGCTAACAAGGGTCGCTGGTGGTCTGCATTCAGCTGGGGAACCAGCAGGTGTATCCTCCCACCCACCCCTTCCTCTTTCCCTCACCCCCCAGCTACACATATGCATAGGCATCTAGCCATTTGTCCACCTGTCTTATACACTGGGCTATTCATCCCTTCTTTATTGATTTAATCAACAAATATATAGGTTATGCCAGGCGCTGCTAAGCACTGCACAAACATGAACCCCTCGGCTCCTCAGAACAATCTAAGGAAGTAGGACCATCACTAACTCCAGGTACAGTGGGGAGACGGGGGAATAAGGGGGCAGTGGGTGACTGCACCTTTTAGATCAAAATGTGCTCCTGGTCTGCTTGCTGTTGGCACACAGACCCTCCAGGGAGTGAGCTGCTGGGTTGTGCCCTGAGCTCAGAATGGGATCTAAGGCATGAGAAACAGAGGAAGACAAAAGAGGAGAAGTCTGGGGACTCAGGTCGCCCCATCGGCAGGGGCTCCTTCGCTGGCCTCCATACAGCCCGAAGGCCTCTAATTCCCCTTGAGGCTCTGCCGCCCCCTCCCTAGGAAGAACTAGCTCTTCACTTAGGAGCACCTCCCTGCTCACTATCTGTGGAAGGAAAGAGTTCATGGCCCAGCCAGAGCCCCATCCCTGACACAGGCTTGCTAAGCTCTGTTGATGCTGAGTGGGGCTGATGTGCACGGGGCAGGGAGGGGGGGTGGGCAGGGAATCCTCTATCTGTCCTCTGCGGGAGCTGACATTCACGGAAAAACAGACACAACAATCTCTGATCAGGGAGATGAGGAGAGGCTACCATGTCTGGGCGGAATCAACAACTTGCAAAAGCATCTCTGGAGTGTAGCTGCCCTTGATGTTGGAGAAAAGTGGGGAGGAAGCTGAATTTGGACACTGTTGGGAAACAGGTCAGACAGTATGCCAGCCTGCCTGCAGACACTGGAGAGTAGGTACTCGAGGCAAGGCTGGGCCCTGTATTATGAATGGAGGTTGAGCTGAACCAGGTTCCAGTTCTAGCGGCACTCCAAACATGCTATGTTAACCTGAACAAACTCTTAACTCTCCAAGTCTCAGTTTTCCTGCCCACAAGGTGGGTGCAATCATCTCATCTGCTCCAGATTAATGATAAGGGTGCTAAAGGATATCTAGTACATCCTTGGCAATCAGTAAAGCCCATAGCATGCTCCCATGCTGGAAAGTATTCTAATGGGGGATGTCAGCTCCAACCGGAGCAAGAGGGCCCAGAAGGTGGGGGCTAGGGTCACAGTGCTCCCTGCATGGCCTCATGCAGACCCACTCTCCTCAGCACAGAGGAAATCCTGGAAGAGGCACCCGCAGAGGAAGCAGAGAATGCGGCCAGAATATATCTCTGCACCCATACTCCTTGATTCAATTTCTGCACCTGCCACTTCCTGGCTACATCATTTTGAGCAAGTTCCATAATCTTTTTGTACTTCTGATTTTTTTTAGCCATAAAGTGAAGTTAATAGGTGTTTCAGTTATCTTTTGCTGCATTGTCAAATAGTTGCAAAATTTACGGACTTCAAAAATCGTGTTTAGCTTTTTATTTGCTCATGCTTCTGCAGTTTGGGCCGAGCCTGGCAAAGCTTGTCTCTGCTTCATGTGGCATCAGCCAGGAAAGCTCACTGGCGTGGCGGGATCCACTGCCGAGGTGGCCTTGCTCACAGGCTGCAAGGTGGTGGGCTATCAGCTGGGAGCTCAGCAGGAGCTGCTGGCTGGGGCCTCAGTTCACTTCCATAGAACTTCTCCTCCTTGTTGGGCATCATGGCCCTCAGGGATGGTCAGATTTCTGACAGGGCCACTGGCTTCTGCCACAACAGAGTAGAGGCTGACAAGTGTCATAAGGAGGCCCAGAATTGTCCCAGTGTCAGATTGGCCACCATCTATTGATTAAAGCAAGTCCGAGGACATTCCAAGTTCAAAGGGAAGGGACAACAAAAGGCATGAGTACCAGGAGGTGTGATTCATCAAGGACGACCAGAGTCATAGCTCGCGAGCATCCCATCTCCCTCACTGATTAAGTGTACGCCTAAACCTACAGTTCTTGTTAAGCTGTGAGTGACCTGCTCGTATCTAGAGGTGGAACAGTGGAGTGGTCAAAGCTAAAGAATGCAGCCAAATGGCTAGAGTCCCCCCACTCAGCAGCGATGTGACCCAAGACATCTACTTACTCCCTGGGCACCCGAAAGTCCTTATCTATAACATGTAGACAACAACAGCGCTTGCTTTTAGAATTGATGTGAGGACCAGATAAATGGGTGTTTGCAAAGCGTTTCAGATGCACTTTCACACTAAAATGAACAAGCACTAGTGTTTAACAACCCTGAGGTGCTTGCCACAAATAGTACACAAGATACAAGGGCTTGCTGTTAATATAATCCTGAGCAGAGCCAGCTCTAATCTCAGAATCTTTCCCTGGAGCAAGTCACTAGCATCAGCACCTCTCACCAAGCAAAGTGACTTCCACTTCTGTCTGAAGGTCAGTCAAGGTCGCTGAGTGCTATTCCTGTCCTCTTGCCCACCATCCTGGTGCTCCCTTCCAGATAGTCCAGGTTGATGGGATTTGCCCCTTGCCCGTGGGTCAGCCCTTGGCCTGCTGCACCCTTACAACCCCAGGGCCTGGCCAAACGGCTGGATGCACCTGTTCTTGGAGAAGGACATGGAGCCCCACCCCAGCGGGTCCCCAGCACTCTGTCTTCCTGAGAAGGAATGCACTGCTATGTTTCTTCTTTTTCATGAACAAGCAGCTCCCTCCTGGAATACATTTCCCCGACTTTTTCTTCACTAATCATAGCATGGAAACAACTCTGGAAAACCAGAGAGAACTTTCCTCCTGGGTGGTAAAAGGCGATTTGCTCAGTGATAGAAAAATAACATTTTTTATCCAATCCATAATTAGGTCTAGGAGAAACAAATTAAATGAAGGCAAAATTATGTTTCTTTAAAGCATGAATACTGATCTGCATAATGATGTACATTTAATGGTTTTAATTTCCAAGGGAAACTATTTTTAAAATGAGTTTGCAAAATGTATTTTTCCCTTCAATTCTGTGTCTATAAAGTTAAGTCCCCAGGCCTGCTGCTGTATCACTCTAGCCTGCAATCCTAGCTAATTAGTGATGACATTTTAAACTTAATACAGCAAAACCATCTTCCACCTCTGAGGGCACCCTGCCATGCCAGGTGGAGAATCAGCGGAAGAAACTGGTCCCCAAAGCATGGTGCTTGCGGACGTGCTCTCATGCCCCAGATCCACGCCCCATCTCCTTTGGTCCCTAGGCGGTCCTCTTCTCTGTGGGGGACTTAAGAATAACACTGGTGGTGATTATGAATACATAAAAATATCCCGCTGACATCCGGTTCTGTTAGTAGCACTGTAGTTCACCTCCTCGGGAGGGGGTGTCCTAACAGAAAACTTGGAGACCACTGGTCCTCTCTGACCTGTTAGTTCAGCCGCAAATGAGAAACATGAATGTGCTGATCATCAACTATTTTTGACCTACACACATGGCAATTTTACAGGGCTCGGCTTTACTAAATGACTACATGTGGCAAGTGCTCGATATATTTCAGATATTTTTCTTCTTCTTCTTCTTAGGAACTATGTGAGCTGGGCAACTCACCTATAAATTGAGACAGTAGCACCTACTTCTTAGGTTGTTGGGAGAATCAAATGAAAGTATATGAGATAATGTACTTAGCACTCTGCCTGACACACCAGCCAATTTCCAAATAATATTGTTCCCCCGCTTTGCCAATTTGGGGTTGGCTTCATTCATTGGCTGTTGGGAAAACAAGATTAACTGTGAAGAAGTCAGAGCGGCCTTGCACCGCTCTACCTTTAAGCTGGTGTCTCTGAAGAGCAGTTGCAACTGGTCACTGTTGGGGACGGTGCTTGATCTGCGCCTCCCGCCATGCCCAAGCCACCGGAAAACTTTGGTGGAGGTACCTGTGAATGTGAATGAAAGCCCCTCTGGGCTTTCCCCACCTAGAATCAGGAAAGCCATGTACCTTGTGGGTCAGGGCAATATGTCCTTTGTGTGCTTATTCAAGACATATAGTTCCATTTAATCCTCCTCCTGGTGATCATATCTCTGTATCTCTTATCTGTATTTCTTTTTGATCCCTGTGCCTCAGTGGTCTCAACTTCTGTGAGTTAAAGCAATCACTCTGTACCCTGCAGTAACAATACTAATCCTGTCTCTAGGGCGGGTGCAAAAGCAGTTAAAGATTTAACTGCACCCCCCAACTTCCTCACTTTTAAATAATAAAAGACTGGGACCCTGTCAGTCAAGAGAGACTGAGAGAGACTGAGAGACAAAGGCAGAGGGTCTGCGAAAAAGAGCAAGAGAGCCTGCAGAGAGACAGAAGCAAAGAAGCGAGAAAGCAGCAAAAAGAAAATCAGACAATAGAGAGACAGAAGAGAGAGAAGTAGAGCAAGAAGGCCAAAGCCAGAGCTAGAGAGCTAGAGCTAGAAAGCCAATGCTACAAAGCCAGAGCGTGTGCCTGAGCCTGCTTCATAGGTCTCTCCTGACTGACCTCGGGTCTGTCAGCTTGCATTAGATTCCCGTGTCCGAGTCGTTATTATTTCGCCCGCCAGACATCCTGCGGTTCGGGACCCACAACTCCGCCGAGGCTGGCTCCCCGGCGGTGACAGGTCACACACATTGTATCAGCTAGGGAGACAGAGGCTGACAACAATGTGTATTTGTGATGCTCTCCAGGATTTCTCAAGCATCACCTCCACAGTCTTCACACTGTATCTCCCCTACGAGCTTCAGGTGGGAGGGACTACTCCTGAATTTCCAGTGGGACAGCCACTCCATTTGGATGTAGCGATTTGAAGGTCATGGGCCTCAGTCAAGCACCCCTGCCAGGCAAAGTTGCATCTCACGGACACCAAACCCTGGGAAGGCCATCGAACCCCACCTGTGGCAGTGAGGTTCTCAGCCAAAAGCAGAGGCAGAAGGTCTTTCTGCAATGTGGACACCTGTTCCCACTGACCACTCACATCCATGAGCTGTGGCTTCAGACCCCTGGCATTGGTAAGCTACTAAACACAGTTCTACCCTGAAGCTAAAGGTACTGGCTTTGAGGTACCTAATAAATTTTTGGCCAACTCCTCAAAAGATAAAGAGGTTCTGAGCTCAGCTGAGCAAATAAAAGTAAACTTTCATGAGTATACCAGGAAGGCCAGAGCACCTGCTCTACCCTATTTTGGTTTGTCCTCTTAAGGAAGCCTATGGTCAAGTTTACAATCCCCACTGAGCCTCAGAGAAGCTAACCCATTAGCCCCTGTCACACATCAAGTGGAAGATCTATGTTCCAAACACTCATAGCTTTTCCTTAAGTGTTCTAGATCAGCAGCTGGTTTAGGCTTAAGCACAGTAAGGGATGTGTACAGAGGAAGAACTGACTCCTGTTCCTTCCAGTTTTTGATCATCCATTTGAACACATATTTACTGAGCCCTTTCTATGGAAGTGTGGTGGGCTGGGGGCTGGGGAGTCTATGCTGAGTGAAAGGTATGGTCACTTCCCTCATAGGGGACACAGACAACGAACAGAAGTTAACAGGCCTGTAAGTTAGCAGTGGTACCACTGTGCGGTGTGGGTCAGGGCACCCTACACAACCCAAAGCCATCAGGGGAAGCCCTCTGAACAAGAGACCATGGGAGTAAGTTCTAAAGGATAACTGCTAGCCATCTAAAGGGAGGAAACTGGGATGGGGGCCAGGAGACAGACAGGTCAGCCTCCGACATCACAAACTCTGAAAACCCAGGTAGCCACACCACCATGGTCCATCTGTCCTCCAGTTTAGCAGCTCACTTGACTATTCCAAATTGAATCTTGCAGTCCAGAAGAGGTGAGAATACCACGAGAACACAGAACAAAAGAAATGCTTAAGACAGGGAAACATTTTTATCAGCCTCCTTGAAATGTGGTATGCTCCTCTCCAGCACGTTGCAATCATTGAAACATCTCACACATCTGCTGAGCGGGCCAAACGCCCCCTCCCCTTTGCTCCACCCACAATCTCCATATCCATCAAGCCTCATATTACATGGCACTCGTATGATTTTGCACCATGTTTGTCAATCAAGGGCCCGTGCTGGGCCATCTTTCCCCGACCATCCTCTGGGCGTGCACCATGATGCCAATGGAAATGCACGTGCACGATAATTAAATTTGGCATAATTACTTATCCAAATGATCACTGATACTCCATTATTCCAAAAGGATTAATCCACAGAGCCTTCCAAATGCAGTCTGTTTCCTGGATCTAAATGAGATTTCAAAGAATGTATAATAACCACAATCTCTAATGCACACTTTAATATATCCTTTCTTTGTTACAGTCATTTGCTGGTAAAATCCTGCTGAATTAGAATCCTTCTAGGGTGGCGAGCTGCGTGTCCGCCGATGCCAGCTACTGCCACAGACATTCCGCCGTAAGAGCTTCTTCATGCAAGCCACTCCCAGATCCACCCTCATGCGGGGACTGTGCCTCATCTGGCCTCTTTCTTCCTAGCTAAGCCCTGGATGGCTCCATCGCCCAGCAAGAAAGAGAAAAGACTGTTTGCTCCCTTCCTGCTGGCCAAAAAAGTTGACTGGGCTTTGCCAGGACAGAGGCAGGGCAGAGGGGAGGAGAAGAGGACCCTCCATCTGGAGGCTATAAAAACACCTGACAGTAATGTTGGAGCCACGTGGGAAGAGCCACCAGCTATGAACCAGGTGACTTGCCAGGTGCCTGAGACCCATTAGCTCACTGACGAAGCAGCAGCCCCCCAGGAGACAGCTCTGTCTACCTACTCTCGAACACACGAGGCTCCCGGCAGCCTCACTGTTAAAACCCAGCCTAAAGTCACATATTTGCCATGGGGCGGGCTAGAATTTGCACCTGTGTCTATGGGGCTGGAAATCACACGCTCTTTCTGGAAACTAGGAAACTGCAGCAGAATGAAGAGCATCTCGGGAGAGGGGTCAGTTGGGCAGCAAGCTGGCAAAGCCCTCTTATGGCCAGAGCAAGAGGTCCCACCCTTCTTGCACCAACTGAGACTGGACTCGCAGAGGGCAGGCAGAGTGCACCGGGGTTTGTGTCTCTGTTCGCCAGCCCACAGTCCTCAGCCTCCTTCCTCTGTGTTCCTCCCCCTCATGTTCTCTATTTTCTGCTCCTTGAACGAAAGGATGCTATGGCCATCTTCCCAAGGATGCCCACTGAGACAGCAGTCAGTTACATTGTATCTTACAAAGAAGAGAAGACAATGATAGATCTTCATGAGGCTATGAGAAGGGAGGACATGGAAAGGCCCATTTGGCCTCCCTATCAAGGAAGGCCCCTGGCATAGTGACTTCCAACACTCCACTTTTCCACACATCTGACAACGTATCACAATACCCCCACCTTCTGATTTCCATAATGCAACGTATCTCAAAAAAAAAAAAATCTCCCAAATGCTAAGTAGATTTTTCCTAATAGTACCAATGTATCTGGTTAAGAAAACTCCAAGTGACAAAACATCCCTGGCAGATATCACCAACACGGGTCTCATTTATAATACACATTTGTATCTTCTTCACTGAAAATGGAGAGCGCAAATGGCATTCACAAGGAGATTTGGGTATTCCCGCAATTTTAAATAGCATCCTCCGCTTTAGTCAGAATCTTCAGTAGACAGATTTGAATATGTATAACATTTATTAACTGTAACATTAGCTTTGACATTTCAATTTAATCAGTGTTACTACAGACAAGTAAAGTAATTCTCTCATTCTCGTATGTAAACAGTATTATCTTTTCATTTCCAAAAGGTACCATTTCGTGATCTAAGACGCTTGGGGAATAATTTCATCTCTGTGTGAGAAGAAGGTAGATGAGGAGAATCCCGCAGTCTCTATGAGGCTACATTTGAAGATTAAATCATACATAAATTAGAGGGGAGGTCACAGAGAAGACCTCTGGAGACTGTCAGATGCTCCCGCATTAGCTCTTAGTAAAAGTTAAATAAATATGTTTTTTGCCCGCAGAAATCCAGTGTGTTCAGGAAAAGGATGACAGGCCTCTCAAATGGGGACCCTTTCCACGAAGGGTGACAGGAGGTGATCCGAAATGCTCAATAAATCCTTCCTGGGTCAAGGGGCAGCCACATTTAATAACCAGAGAAATCGAGCATCTCTCTACACTGCTGGGTGCCGCCCTGCCAAGTAACAGTTCTAAAGGGCAGCACGGAGTCCCCTGAGGGGCAGCATTCTTAGTAGGGGCCCACCTCACAAATCAACCCATCATCGGGCTGCAAAGAGACACAGGGCCTTTGCCTGGTCCCCCATGGCACTTTTGGGCAGCACTCACAAACCCTCAGTGAGACCCTCCAGAGACAGAGAGAGCAAACCCAGTGGGGAAGGCTTCCACGGTGCCCTGAAGAGCCAGCCTTCACGGTGTGGAGAAACTCAGCTACTAGGTTGCGGCCGTAGTCCACGGGCATCATAGGTCCCAGAGAAAACCAGGGTCCAGGACACGGGGGTAGAAAGAGGCAGATGAATGCCCCGCCTATGCAAAGGGGTTGCCCAAAGGCCTTGAAAATGCACTTGGGACCTAGTTCCTCAATCTGCTCTAAGTTCAATACAACCACATCCTCAGCTTAGCCCTCTTCCTTCCACACTAGGTTAATACCTCCTCTTCATTCCCGAAAAGCAGCTAGAGTTGGCTCTGATTTTAACCGACACTTCTGGATAATGTAAATGGTACCAGAGTTAGGGACATAAACGTAATTCAAGGATAAGAGAAGAGGAAGATTGAAAACAAAATTCAGGATCTACTGGTCTGAAGGCAAGACCTTTATGGCTCTAAAATATTAAGGGCAGTTCGACTACACAGCACAGATGCAGCGGGGATTTTTCTTGGTCCTGCAGAGGACAAAGTAGTAGTTCAGTTGTCTCTTTCCAAAATGCCTGGTGTATCTTCATACATGGTATTTAATTAAGGTTTGTGATGTTCTGGGTGTTACCTAAAACAACAAATGTATATCTCATTTTATCTTCAACCCCCCATACATTCATATTATTATGAAGATCTCAATTTTCAAGCAGATGAACTGAGAATCAGAGAAATTATGATTATGCCACAGTCACACTGCCATAAATTGGGCCCTGATGTCTGCCCTCAAATCCCCTATGTTAAAGCCCACAGAGGTTTGTGGAATGATCATGGCAACCCCATGGGAATTCTGTATGCATCGGGTTCCTGAATTAAAGGGGATTCTGTAGGCCCATAGCCCCTCTGTTGCTCTGGCCTCACTAGCTCTAGGGAGGGGTCCTAGCTATGTGCTCCCACGCCCCTTTGGTTTTATAAAATGTGCAAATGTAAGACACTTAACGTAAATCAATTCACACCACTGTTCCACTCCAACTCTCTTTAACCACATGTTCTTACATCTACTGCTGGTGGAGCGGTGAGTAGAAATTTGGGGAAGACAAGTTTCGGTACATTTGGTTTGAGTTTAGTGGGACACATTTCTATGGTCTAATGTCACTGCTGTGCAGAATTAACTTACTGACATCAGTCTTAGGGTGGCAATTCAGGATCTTTGAACCATTCTGTGTGCTGACTCAGCTGGTCTCAGACCACTGAGGTGCCCAGGTGAGGCTGTGTGTGCCCTCCAGCCCCTGCCACCAGACGCACATGACAGTGGTAGAGAAACCAGGTTTGAAATAAGCCAAGGAGGAAGCTAGCCATGGAAAAAATGTTCCAGACCCTATAACTCACATGTAAAAACCCAAATTTGACAATGATCTGAAATGTACGAAATCACAACAATGATGAGATGCTAAAGAAAATCTTTTTTTAAGGGAGGAAAAAGGATTATAGAACTGTGCACAAGGCAGTGTGTGTGTGTGTGTCTGCATGTATGATTTTGTCATATTTGTCAACTTTTTCATGTTTTTTATGATTTGTCTTATGATTTATATTCTTGGTGTATACATATTCAATTTTACCCTGGATTTTATATTCATAATTTCATGTTCTTTTCCTTAAAAAGATCCTTTGAAACAACAAACCTTTCATGTCTCACAAAACAGGGATCTACCCGGCCTGCAAAGCTAACTAGACCTAAAGGATCTTTCCTCCACAGAGTAAGGATATATTTATGCTCCTTCTGTTTCCTGTAAGCAAACCCACACACGTGACTGTCAATCCCTGGAGGTCTAGAATTTCTTTACAAAGAGCATTTGGACCTTAGGAAGAAGTAGGCCCTAGGATGTAGCATCAAGTCAAGCTGGGCTTCTCATGTGCAGTTCTTTATCCTACTGCAAAGGCTGTGACTAGTATTTCCATTTTTGTTTTGCTGGAAAATGTACAGGCAAATTTGTGTGCAAGGCAGCCATTGACCTAACTCATATCATTCACATTTCTGTGAGCCCATCCTCCTCCCACATCACCATTCGCCACCCCCAGGCTTTATTAATCTCTTTTCCTTCATTAGGTAGGCTCTAATTCCATCAACTATTCTTTCTTACCTTTTTTTAAATTTCTTTAGCTGCTTCCTATTCTTTAGTGAATGAGATTCATTACCAGGGCAAAAAAATTAAAAAGCATATCTATACACAATAAGCATACTTATTTTTACAACAGGAAATACGCTTTTTTTTTTAAAAGATTTTATTTATGTATTTGACAGAGAGTCAGATCACAAGTAGGCAGAGAGGCAGGCAGAGAGAGAGGAGGAAACAGGCTCCTTGCTGAGCAGAGAGCCCGGTGTGGGCCTCGATCCTAGGACCCTGAGATCATGACCTGAGCTGAAGGCAGAGGCTTTAACCACTGAGCCACCCAGGCGCCTGGGAAATAAGCTTTATATAGAAATGTATAAATAGACAAACAGGACCTAGAAGTCCTGAGTCATATACATTTTGTTGGAGTTTTCAGCTCCCTGTTAATCATTCCATCAGCCAGAGTTTGGGATGGGGGATGAGATAAGGGGGAGGCAGAGTTCAGGGAAGGGACCGCTTATTCTATCCCCTGTCTTTTCATATGCTTGACAGCTGACATTTTCCTGCACCTTTATCCTCTCACTTCCCCAATGTAGCCCCTATTCCACCTGAGGATATTTCCTTAGGCTGGCAGAACCCCTTCAGTCCTGAGGCAGAATCATTTGGTAGCAATTAGCAAGCCCAGCAAGCCACGGGGTATTTGTTGGAAGCTTTCTGCTTGGAAATGGCTCTGGCTGATACTGGTGTTGTAGGCACTATGAAGGCACATCAGACCCATAGAGCCTTCAAGTTGCTTTTTTTGTAGGAAAAGTGTCTTATTGCCAAGGGAGGCAGCCACGAAGTCTTGGAAATCCAGCAAGTGCCGGAGTTCAGAAGCACACAGTAATCCCAGAAAGAGTAAGAAACAAACACCAGAGATCCAGACAGAGAGATTTATCACCTTCTTGGGAAATCCCAGGCTAAAATCCATTAAGGCAGGATGGTTTTTCCCTTAACCAAACCCTAAGTACAGAAAATGTGAGTTATTCAACAAATAGTATTGGGACAACTGAGTGACCATCTAGAAAAATATTAAGTGGGATCCATTCTTCTCACTAGGCACACAACACACCAGGATGAATTCCAAAAGGATCAAAGCTTTAAATGTAGCAAATTGGGGCGCCTAGGTGGCTCAGTCGTTAAGCATCTGCCTTTGGCTCAGGTCATGATCCCAGAGTCCTGGGATCGAGTCCCCCATCAGGCTCTCTGCTCTGCGGGAAGCCTGCTTCTCCCTCTCTCACTCCCCCTGCTTGTGTCCCTCTCTGGCTGTGTCTCTCTCTAACAAATAAATAAATAAAATCTTTTAAAAGAAATAAATGTAGCAAATTAAAACTGTAAAAATACTAGAAGAAAACATAGAACATTATTTAAATCTGGAGTCCATAAAGAGAAAATAATGTTAATTGGGCTACATAAAAACCTTCCATGTGGTACAACAGTAATAATAACAACAATAATAATGATAACGAATAAACTAACAATATTCCAGAGAAAATATTGGCAATGCACAGCACAAAGGGTAATCTTGTTGTATCAAAACACCTACAAATGAACAAGAATGAGACACACCACAAACTCAATTTGTAACATGGGAAAGTATATGAATAGCAGTTAACAGAAAATGGTTCTAAAATACTTGGAAAGACACACAGCCTTGCGGGCGATAATAAAAATACATAAGTTCCAATTATTCTATGTTACAATGTTTCACCAATCACAGTGGCAAACATCTCAGTTTGGTAAGGCTCTGCGCCAGCAAGGCGGTGGGAAAATTGTCACCTCCATTCATTGTTGGTAGCTGGAGAAATTGACTTGACCCTTATGGAAGGCAAGCAGGCCATCTTTAGTAAAACTGCAAGCACAGAAACTCTTTTAACCAGCAATCTTATTCTTAGGTATTTCTCTTAAAGTTATTCTCACACGCTTGTGAATTAATATACTTTCAGTGTTGTTCATTCAGCAATGTTGCCAGTAGCAAAAAGACTGGAAACAGCTTCAATGTCCCTCTACTGAGTACTGGTGAAATAAATCATACTCCATTCACTCACGGGAAAGTACTGCAGTGGTAAATAGACAAACAAAAAATCTGCCATAACGCACCTATAAAAATAGAATCAAGAAGTTCTTTCTGAACTAGTATGAAGAAAACTTTCACTGTGTAACTGTCTAACTCCTTTTAAAAAAAGGATTTTTCAGCTATATAAATACATGACATAATCAAATTATCTATAAAAAATTCTAACTGATGAACTTTTTTTTTTAAAGATTTTATTTATTTATTTGACAGAGAGAAATACAGCCAGAGAGGGAACACAAGCAAGGGGAATGAGAAAGGGAGAAGCAGGCCTCCTGCTGAGCAGGGAGCCCGATGTGGGGCTCGATCCCGGGTCTCCGGGATCATGACCTGAGCCGAAGGCAGACGCCCAACCAACTGAGCCACCCAGGCGCCCCCTGATGAACTTTTAAAATAACATGTGCCTGAGTTCTATACCATCAGAAAACAGTCAAATACTTTCTGTTGGTGGTGTTGTCAATGAGGTGGCCAATTAGAAGCTATGGACGGAGAGACTGAGGCGCACCTCCTTACCTTAGCTCCTCCTTGTTCCTGACCAACTCACTCAACACTCCTGGGCCTCCCGTGTAGGAGGAGCTGGTGTGTAAGACCTTTGCTGCTCTGACGAAGCCTATAAAGATTTAGCAAGCAGCTCTTGACGGTACAGGCCATGAATGAGCACTTAGCATGTACATATGCTTAGTAAAGATTTATATTCAAAGAAATCCTGTTTTATAAATAAAACTGAAGCTTAGTTCAACTACGTGATTTCCTCAATAAAGGACAGGGGAGACAACGGATAGAAGATAAAATATACAAGATTAATAAATAAATAAGAAATGCTTCCTCACTCCCTCCACTTACGGGGAAAATAGAAACATGCTTTTAAAAGACAGGACTGGGGCAAAGCTGAAGGGCACCTCAGGAAAGCATGGGCATGAGCTGGGACTTACAGTACCCAGGGCCCAAAGGGAAGTTGCAACCCCCAGATGGAGGATTTCCACCGAACAGGAAGGACAGCCTTAACTCAGGCTGTCACACTTGGATGTGACAAGCAAGCCCTAGAAATGATCAGAGTGCCCAACACCAGGGGTCCACTGTGTCCAGGCACCTCCTTTCTCCCAGCCAGCCAACAATCTTACTACCAGAGCTTTGCCTACCTTCCACCTGCAGTCCATTCATTATCAAACCCATTCACATTTGTGTCCTCACAACTCCACATCACTGGGGTCCCAACTCTGCTCAATAGGAGAACCTCCTAGGAGTCTTTAAAACAGATGGATGGCTGGCTCCCGTCCCCCAGACATATGATTGAAGTGGTAGGGGGTAGGACCTGGGCACTGGAATTTTTCAGAGGTTCCAGGAAACTGTATCCTATTGTTATCTAATTTTATTTCTTTGAAGGTGTCATTATCTGTCTTTGCGGTTATTATAAACTGACGGAGGCACCAAAGATTGTTACAGCAGCAAATACCCAGCCTTTCATCTACTAAAGAGACTTCTTAATTGGCCACAGCTCAGGAAAGAAGGACACATCAATCTAGGGCTATGCCATTTCAGCACTTTTCAAACCCTATCTCACAGGCAAACTGGGGAAGTTGGTCACATAGCACAGGGTATCACATCTGTCAGTAGTCATAGGCAGACATTTAACATCATTAGATATACTTGCATGCACAAGTGTGTACCTGAAATCATGGGGAATGTACTGAGGAAAGAATAAATCTATACCCCAAATGCATTTTTGTCCATGGTCTATCACCTCGACACACATTTATTTAACCAATTCTTGGGCGTCTACATGCCAGGTCTGTGTTACCCACAAGACCTACAGGAAGAGGCCATACCCCCTGTGGAATGTCAGAGATGGGTAGACAGAGGATGAAAGCAGGCAACAATGGGATAAGGGTGATCACAGAGGAGAGGAGGGGTTCTGAGGAGTACAGGGAGCCCCTGCTCCAGCAGGAGGGGTCTGGAAGGCATGAGAACAGCTGTGAGCTCAGGCTCCCAGGATGAGCACATCTGACACACTGTTCCATCCCATGAGGCAGGGGAACCCAGTGGGGCTCATGAGTGGAGAAGCAGGGACATGGAGCAATGAGGTGATGAGCAGATGGCTCAGAGAGGGAAGACAGAGGCACCAAGGGAAGCCACGGTAAGATGGCGGTGATGACACCTGGCAGTGTGACTCCAGGGCCGGGTGGGCAAGAATGACGTTGTGATTCACTCTCCACACATATCCACACACATACCCATACAAACATAAGTATATACATGTAATGCTGGTCACAGCTAGTTACTCTAGGCCCTTGAGACATTGTGATGGGCAAAAATGATACGATTCCTGACCTCAGGAAGCTCACTTTCTAGTGGATGGGAAGAATCCACAAGAAACAATTTCTGGGCACAGGGCAAGCATGCCACACATACTATGACGACATCTTGGATTTTAACTTACAGTCAGTAGGAAACCAAGAATTCCAAGCAGAAAAAAAAAAAAAAAAATCTTTCTCAGCAATGACCTATGGAAAGAGTCCTGAGCTAGAGACAAAGAACATGAAAGCTCCCCAAAACTGGGACGGGACAGACACTAACTGGGAAGCGTGTGGAACAATACACTGTCCCCAGGGAATGACAATATTTGGAGGGATGTGAAAGGGAAGAGAATACCAAAGTCTGACAAGGAGCTGACTATTTAAACAGAAATGTTTTTAAGTTGTCATTCTTCAAAATATTTTCGGCAAAGTAAGACACTATTCTTGCTTCCTGATGTTCGTGTAGCTGAGTTGCTGCTGGAGAAAAAGTTGGGTGGGAGAGCTCAGATACCTTCCATGCAAGGGTAATATGTGGCTTGCCAGCCCCCGGCCCAGGAGCACCTGGTCTCATTTGCTCATAGAGGTTTCTCGCCCTACGAAGGCCCCTGGCAGGCACACAAAACACATCAAATGCAAACAAGCCCCGATTTTTGTTTTCCTACTCTACTCTTTCAGAAGAATCCAAAGCTTGCCTTGGGAAAGTGCAAACAGCCTTGCCCAGTGGGAGCCTTCCCGCTTCTGCCAGGGTGTCAACTCTGTCGCTGGGCTCAGGTGCTTACTCAGCATCGACCCCATGCCGAGCCCAACACTCCCAGCAGACACTACTCCTAGATGTTCCAGAAGGACAGAGACCAAGGGGACGATAAACTCCTGGGCAAATCCAAAAGGACAGGCTCAGCTACTCCTGTCCCAGCCCTGCTCACACTTTTCTGTTTTAATTAAAACATGTTGAATACCAGAAAGACTGGACAGCATTTGACAGTGTTACCTGCTCTACAAGCTGAAATGTGATGAGGTTAAATCATACCATCTAAAGAGGTCCTAACTACCCCTTCCGGGCCTGTCCCCCTATCAGTTTCCCCCCAAGCGAACAGACAGCAACACCAGCTAATCTCACAGCTGCTGAGATGAGGGTGGAAAGGAGGGGAATTAGTTAAATGCCAAAGTATGGGTGGCTCATTTGGCATTAGTTAAATGCCAAAGTATGGATGCCACCATGTTCGCAGAGGTGGCCCTTTGCATCGGGACCTGCTTGGCTTTGCACACTAGAGCCTGGGGGTGATATAGGGATGCCTGCCGGGAAGGGCAGGCTGCAGCCTTTCGCGGATTCTGGTTTTATCTACCTTCCACGGGCACTAGCCCAGACTGTGTGCTCTGTTACAACTCAGATGATGCCAGGTCAAGCAAGACTGGGGGAAATAAAAGGAGCAAAGCAGCTCTACCTCACAGAACCACACAGAGTTGGGAGAGCATCACGGGTCCCTCGCCTAACCCTGGCCTGAGGTCTCGGAGCACCTCTGCTATGTGGGAAAGGAGGGTCTGCTAGACCCCCTCCACTCATGCTTTGTTCCCATGGGTACAGTAGCCCAAATGAACTCAAAGCCAAGGCCACCAATGGCTAGAACACACTGACCTTTGACTTCCAATGGATCCCTTCAGACCCAGAAACCAAGTGTGCTTGCAGGAGGTGGTGGGGAGGGCTGGAGGGAGAAGAACCACTGAGAATCAGTGTTACAGAGGGAGCAAGAGCCTAGTTCTCATCCTTCCCCACTTGGCGAAGGTCCTGTTTCTCCTAGCTACTATTCCTGCAACCCTGAGAACATCATTGAAATCCAGCCTGCCTCATTTCCCTCAGCAGTAAAGTGTGGATGATAATCCATCCTGGGGGTAAGTGCCAGGACTGAAAGGTGATCCGTATAAGGTGCCGGGCACACAGCAGGCCTGACAGGAGATTAGAGCTTGCAGTGCCACTCATGGGCCAACTTCCTTAATGCCCCATCTGGAGGGGTCCAGCCCCATCTGCACCCCCTTTGAGCTGTGTGACCCTGGGTGAGCTACACCTCCCTGTGTCTCTTTTTTTATAGGTGGAGGCAAACATCACTTCTTCAGTCACAGGAGTATTGCGAGGACTTAGTTATAAAGACATAAAGTGCTTCAAAGAACTTCTGGCACATAGAAAAGGCTCAGTAAAGATTTGGTACTGTTATGATCTCCAGAGTGTGTGATCTTGTCTAGAGAGACCAGGATGCCCTGCTTGGCCCAGAGGGTGTTTCCATATGGGGACACATGTGCTCAGACACCCAGGCAGCAAGGCAAGTAAAGGATTCTCTGTATCACAGGAAATGTCTGCAGAGCGCTGGGAGCGTCTTCCTAACACCCCGACGGGGAGATGAAAAGGTAGGTGTGCCCAGGATTAAGAGCTGGCATCTGAATTTCTGCTCTCAGATTGAGTGTGAAGGCAGCAGAACCTAATTTTACAAAATCAGTATCAGATCAAGGATGAATTTTCCTCATTTAGAAGGAAAGCAAAGCTAATGCCCTTGGACTCCAGAGTCCCAGTATCATTTGGAGAAGAACATTGTCCCTCAAATATTAGGATACTTCTAGCCGCTTCTACTACACAATGTACACTCTCCTGGCACTGCCAGAAATTAATTCTTTGTCCTCCGAAATCCATACTGTTGTGTTTTTTTTTTTATAGTGTGCCTCTGACAAGTGAATAATCTTTGCTTTTTTTTAAATGTGGTATTATTGGAGCACTTGGGTGCTTCAGCTGGTTGAGCATCTGTCTCCTGATTTCAGCTCAGGTTGTGATCTCAGAGTCATGAGATCGAGCCCCAGGTCAAACTTCACACTCAGCAAGGAGTCTGCTTGAGGATTCTCTCTCTCTCTCTCTCTCTCTCTCTCTGCCCCTCTCCCCACTTGCATGCTCTCTCTCTTCTCTGAAATAAATAAGTCTTTTAAAAAAGTAAAACAAAATGTGGCACTGTTGATGACACAAGCTATAATATGCTAGTTGAGCAGCATAAACACATAGTTCAGATGAGAAAATGCCTATAAGATGTAGTTAGTTAAGAGGTGTATTACCGAGGTACACTTTCCAACCAGAGGGCGTGTCTCACTAAACGTTAACTGATTATTTTCAGCCCCTTATTAAAACCTGTACTTAATGAACACCTACTATCTGACTGGCCTCGTAGTAGGCATTTTACACCAAGAATCATATTCCATAAGCCTGTTAAGTAAATATCACTCTCTCCGATTTGCAGCAAAGAAGCAGAGATTTGTTACGCATTAAAAAAAAATAAAGTAGTGCAGACTAGTTTTCACATAGCGACTGATCGGGCTGAGATCTGAACCCTAAAGTGTCTGGTCTCAGAAGCCCTGACAAGGTCTTACAGACCTTGCTAGTCATTTCAGAAGCCAGGAATTCTTAATCATTTAGCATTGATTTGACCTATTTTTGTTAGTCTTTTGTCTCAAAATTAATTTCCTCAGGGCGTAAATTAGAAGTGTAATTATAGTAAATCCAAACTAATATTCTTTTAAGAATTTCATGACATTCCTAAGTTAAAAAGCCAGCCAGGTCTGAGAGTCCCTAGAGTGAACATAAAATGATAATGACAGCAACAATACTAATTATAACACTTAACAATTAACCTTCAGATCAGAAAGGTGTATACACACAGTAGGCTGAATCTATACCATCACGCCAAGAAAATGCTGGAATTGTTGGCAGGCAATGTCTTTCATGAGATCTCTGTGGGATGGACAGGATTATTGTCTGTTGTCAGCTTGAAAACAGAATCTCTTCATTTGAAAAATGTTGACTGAGCCAAGCAGGCTTCATTTTAAACCTAAACAAAGCAAGCAAACATCACGGCTTCCCTGTACGCTACAATCTAGTGGAGGGGGTGAGACAAAAAACCCAGCAAAGAAAGACAAAATAAAAAGTGTGGTAGAGAGCATGACAGTTAACTTTATGTGTCAATTTGATTGGTCCACAGGGTGGCCAAATATTTGGTCAAACATTATTCTGGGTGTTTCTGTGGGGGCGTTTTTTGGATGAGGTTCACATTTTAATGTTCAGATTGAGTAAAGTAGATTGCTCCCCCAGTGAGTGTGGGCCTCATCCAATCAGTCAAGGCCTGAATGCAGCAAACGGGCTGACCCTCCCCAAGAAAGAGGGAAGTCCTGCTGAAGCCTGACTGCCTTCAGACTGCATCATCAGCTTTCTCCTGCCTTCAAGCTCAAAGCAAAACAGCAGCTTCTCCTGGGTCTTGCGCCTGCGGGCCGTGGGACTACAACTACACCTTAAGGCCTCCTGAGTCTCCCACTTGCCAACTCACCCTGCAGATCTGGGAACTTGTCAGCTTCCGTTATCATGTGAGCTAGTTCATACATATGACATATATATTTAATAACATTTATATTTAATATATTTAATAATCATATATATTTATATTTTTCCTATTTATATGTTTCTCCAGAAAGCTCTAGCACACTAATGCAAATGATTGTATGGGAAGAGGGAGAGCGAATGTTCAGGTGTTGAAATTTTAAGACAAGTGGACAAAAAGGATCCATTGAAAGAGAGATATTTGAGGTGCCTGGGTGGCTCAGTCAGTTAAGCATCTGCCTTCAGCTCAAGTCATAATCTCCAGGTCCTGGGATGGAGCCCTCTGCTCAGCGGGGAGTCTGCTTCTCCCTCTCTCTCTCTGCCCCTCCCCTCCACTCATGCACGCATGCTCTCTCAAACAAACAAAATCTTTAAAAATAAGTAAGTAGAGGGTGCCTCGGTGGCTCAGAGGATTAATCCTCTGCCTTCAGCTCAGGTCATGATCTCAAGGTCCTGGGATTGAGGCCCGCATCGGGCTCTCTGCTTGGCAGGCTACCTGCTTCCTTCTCTCTCTCTGCCTCTCTGCCTACTTGTGATCTCTCTCTCTGTCAAAGAAATAAATAAAATCTTTTTAAAAAATAAATAAGTAGAATAAAAGGAGATATTTAAGTAAAACCCTGAAGGATTTGAGGAAGTAATCCCAATGACTATCAGGAAAAAGAGCTAAAGAAATAGCAGATGCAAAAACCCTGAGGAAGTTGTGCCTGGTACAAGAGGCAGCAAGGAGGCGAGGGCAGCTATAATAGTGTCAGGGAGGTCAGGGGTGACGGGTCACATTGGCCTCAGGGACCGTCCTAGACAAGATTCATGTACCAGCCTGTGTGTGTGAGTGTGTGTGTATGTTTGTGAGTGTGTGTGTGAATGTGTGTATGAGTATGTTTGTGAGTGTGTGAGGGGGTGTGTGTGTGTGTGAGTGCATGTGTTTGTGTGTGTGTGTGCTTATGAGTGTGTGTGTGTGAGTGTGTATGTGTGTGTGTGAGTGTGTGTACGGATGAATAAACCTTTTTCCAGGATGGATTTCAGGCAGCTTACAAAGCTAACTGCAATAGCATACACTGACATGGGCTCAAAGGAAGAAAGGAAATAAGTAAGGACAGAAATAACCTAGAGCCAGCACCTGACCAGAAATCAAAGATAGTCTCCACCTCTCCAATAGGTGAGCCCATGCTTGCCCAACCTCCCAGGAATCAGCCCAACAGGGAAGTGCTCTTAGTCACCACATACCTCATATCCAGAAGGTACATGCAAACAAATCGCCCTGAAGATCATGACTATTTTGGGCACGATAATCAGGAAGAATTTCCTGGGGATCATAATCCCAGACTCTGTCAAGCAAATGGCCAACAGCAGCAGCAGCAGAAGCCTTCTTGCAACGAATGCAATGAAAGACTTCCCAGACCCTGTTTCTCCGGTGGCAGAGGGCAAGGCTGCCATGCCAGTTCTGCCAAGTGTGGGGGGAGGGTTGGGCATTTAAGAGTGCCACCTGCAGATGCCTGGACTGACTTCAGAATGGATTTTATAGTATGGAGAAGATGTCTCCATGCCATCCTCAGTGGGGATTCTGGCAGCTGGTTTACAGACAGGAAGTGTGAGAGTGACCTCTGGGCTGGGCTGGTACTGCCCGACAATGTCTGGAGGTACAGCTCTCTCCTGCCACTCAAGGAGTGACCTCAAAGCCTTTGCAGGAAATAGAGCCAGGTAGAGATGACATCCTTTTGTAGAAACCACGGGTGCTACTAGGAACAGGTCTCACCTGTGCCATGAGGCAAACCCAAGGATTATCACTGGTAAGCCCAGGGGTCACCTCAGGAAACTGCTGGGAGTCTGCTTCAGACAAATGGGCACTCGGGGACTGACCAATGCTCTCTTTCCTCTAGCGTGACCAGAATCACTGTACTCTGAAAAAATAGTCATTGCCACCAGACACTTGTGTGATCAAAAGAAGCCATCCCCGATGGGGCGCCTGGGTGGCTCAGTTGGTTAAGTGACTGCCTTCAGCTCAGGTCATGATCCCGGAGACCCAGGATCAAGTCCTACATTGGGCCCCCAGCTCAGCGGGAAGCCTGCTTCTCCCTCTCTCACTCCCCCTGCTTGTGTTCCCTCTCTGGCTGTGTTTTTCTCTGTCAAATAAATAAAATCTTTAAAAAAAAAAAAAAAAAAAAGAAGAAGAAGAAGCCACCCCTGAAGAGCATGCAGAGAGGGGCAGCCTTTAAGAAAGGACAGCCAGACCATGACACACCAGGACACCACATTATGTGCAAGGGATTGGCTGGTTCAGGTCAGGGTGGCCCTCACATGGTGGGGTAGGCGAGGGCCTTTAAGAACAAGAGCATGCAATGTGGAGTTTCTGCGTGGTTTCCTGCATGAGGCTGTGATGTTTCATCATGTCAGACCTTTGCCAAAATCTGCTACAGATGAAAAAGAGCTGGAGAACAGGTAGCAAAGAAACTAACATAAATTTTAGGAAAGCCGAAGACACATGGACCCTGTCTCGGAAGAATTCTTTTGGAGCGTTTATTGTCTGACCAAGAGTCTCCTGGTTCAAGATGTTAAAAGCATGTCAGCTCAGAGGACCTGGGTGGCTCAGTTGCTTAAATGTCCAACTCTTGATTTCAGTTCAGGTTATGATCTCAGGGTCATGGGATAGAGCCCTGTGTCAGGCTTCACACATCAGCTTGAAATGCTCTCTCTCCCTCTCCCTCTGGCCCTCCCCATGTTCCCTTTCTCTTTCTCTCTTTCTAAAATAAATAAATCTTTAAATCAAAAAAAAAAAAAAACAAACATGTCAGCTCCATGTTAAAGAACTATTCGACCCTCAGCACGGTTCCAGTGTACTTGTTAGTATGTACACATATATACATCAAACACAAGCTCTGACTATTGGTTTATATAGACTGATCCTCAAGCCCATAATCATACACATGCATACTCACAGCACCCACCTCGGAGGGGGCCGTGGAGGCTGATGGATAAAGGACACACCTCCAGAGAGAGAATCAGGTGCCACACACTTGTCAGGCACCTACCCTGTGCCAGACAGCATGAGGCATTTGAGAAACCGGGTGTAGAGGAAGGCATCCCCATCCTCGGCAGACCCTGCCACCAAACTGCAGCAACCGCCTCCCAGAAGCTGGAGCCAGGGTCACTCCGGCTCTCAGGTCCATGAGGACCCTGTCCCTGGGTTGTCACTCCTAGAGTTGATGTCACAGTCCTGCCTCTTTCCCAATGGCTCAATGGCTCCCCCATCTGCAGGTCGCTGGACTCCAGTGAAAGAGGGGGCGTCCTGGGAGGGCGGCAAGGAGCTCACAAAGGCCAAGGCGGTCAGTCACCATGAGCTGTGAGCCAGCGCTGTCCCCCCTCACTCCTCCCCACCCTCCTGCCTCACCCAGGGGCTTATTTCTATTGGCAATTTCAGTGGTGCATAACCACATTTAGCTAAGTGGCACTAAAATAAAATGGACTGTAATTATTGTTATAGATTACAGTAATTACAGAGGGGAAAGGGCCGATTAGATTAGAACGCCCACCCCCCCCACCAGGACCCAGCTGATAGGAAACAGATTTGGGCACAGGGCAATGAACATGTTGTGAGCGGTGGATGTCGCCTGGCCTCCCAAGGCCCAGGCTGCAAAGGGCAGGGAGGCTGAGGAGGGGCACTGGGAGGAAGAGGTTTTCAACCTGGAAATGAATAAGTCCTTAGAGAATGAGGTCTCTCGCCAGCTTGCCTAGGGGATATACCCAGCCAACCCTACAGCCCACATGAGGGGCAGAGTCATGGTTGGGCTTCCCAGCCCTTCTCTCCCATGGAGAGACTTTCCCTTCTGCATCTCAGCTCTGGTCTGCCCCCTAACATCAGGGCCACAGGTGTCTGCCTGGAGCACGTCTGGTAGGACTGAGATACTAGCAAGTGACTTAGACTCTCTCAACACAGAGAACGTTCCCATTCATGTAACGTTGTGGTGACATCACAGACATAGAGTGTCCAGGACAGACTATGTCTAGCAAGGAGAAAAACCTGGCAAATGTGACTACTCCTTCCCCTGTCCTGGCCACTCCTGTCCTGATTGGATTTACTGGTGCTGCCACCCTTAGGACCAGCCTGGCCCTCTGATCTGAACAATGCTGACCTTGGGCAGAACATAGCCTCCAGTGGCGTTGGCCCTGAAATCAGCACTTCCCTCTGAGTAATGGCTCTGTGGTCTACTTGGAACCCATTCATAAAAGGTACAGTGGGTACCGTTACCCCTGCAGCACCTGGCTCGTTTGTGGGTTTGGCTACCCACCTAGGAGCTAGCCTCCCGTGTCTCCCCCTCACTCATCTCTCCTATAGGAATTACAGCCCTATTTTGAATCCTGGGGCAGAATAACTGGGAGCTCATGTCATGGCTCTCTCCTGCCCAACAAACCCTGTTTCCCTTCCCAGAGTCTGCTTAACTTCACCTACCACTACTAGGGAACTCAGGGCCACCAATTTGTCTGAAATAGGCATATGACCAGCCAAGTACACTGCCCCACAAGCTGGACCTCCACCACCTGCCAGGCCAGACCATCCTTTGGCCACCCTCAACAGAGGTATCTACTGCCAAGGCCCCATACTTCCTGATGCTCTGTCCTACTGACACCCATCCGCTGAGGGCCCATGCTTCCAGGCACTTCCCACCAGAATTTCTTTCTATGCATGATACTTCTGCTTCTAGATCTGAGAAGGGGCCCTATGGCTCATAGAATCCACCCCAAAATCACTCCACAAGGTCTTCTGCTGGTTATGCTCTCTGCTCTCATCTCCTACTACCCATGAAAAATACTCATCACATCATAAGTATCTGCTTACTCATCGGTCAGCCTCAGGAGGCTATAAGCTTCACTGAAAAAAAAGTTATTTTGTCTTTAATTACCCCTTAGCAGAGTGTCTGACACACAGTGGCCTCTAATTAAGAGTTGATGAATGAATGAGAAAAAAAATAAGATAGTATTAATGCCTAGAGCTTGCGAGCCTTTTAACGTTCTTTATTTACTCCTCTGTGGGGGGAAAGTTTCAGCTCAGGTCCTGATCTCAGGTCGTGAGATCAAGCCCTGCCTTGGGCTCCACTCTCAGCCTGAAGTCTGCTTGAGATTCTCTCTCCTTCTCTCTCTGCCCCTTCCACTCATGCACTTGTTCTCTCTCTCAAATAAATAAATCTTTTTTTTTTTTTTTTAAAGATTTTATTTATTTGACAGAGAGAAACACAGCCAGAGAGGGAACACAAGGAGTGGGAGCGAGAGGAGAAGCAGGTTTCCCGCTGAGCAGGGAGCCCGATGCGGGACTCGATCCGGGGTCTCCAGGATCATGACCTGAGCCGAAGGCAGCCGCCCAACCAACTGAGCCACCCAGGTGCCCTCAAATAAATAAATCTTTAAAAAATAATAAAATAAATATAAAGCATCAACTGAACATTTCTTAGGTCCTGAGTATCTGAGAAGGCTCATCTCCTTCCAGGGTACCTGATTTATTTTTGCCGTAGAATAGCCTGGCCCTCCACCCAAACGTGTTTCCTTCTTCAGTGTGGCTAGCAGCAGGTTGGCAGGTACGTAAGGAGGGTCGGGAGCTGACTTCTAACAACTGCACCAGCCGGAAGGGTGGGGCTGCTTTTAAAGGCTTCAGCTCAAGCCAGAACTTGCCCAAGAAATACACCTGGCCTGAAGAATGTGGGAGGTGGCAGACATGGGGGTACATGGCTTCATCTTGCATCCCTGCTCTCATTTCTCTTTGCCCTGATTTCCCCCCAGTTTTTGAATGGGGGGCAGGGGGCAACAACCACCAGTTGTACATTAATATTTCTGTAAGCTGTCACTAATGCTTTTTTGGCATGAGGCAGGATATAAATAAATACATAAAAATAAACAAATCAGCTCCGTCTTCCCCCAGAGTGCCTCCACTCTGCTTGGATTTAGGTCATCCACATGTCTATGATCTATTTTCGAACTTCAGGATTCTGGCTGTGTAAGCAGGAGCCATAGAGCTGGTTCTGGCACCTGCCAAAGCCGACACTCGGTGAGACCCTGCCGCCAGCACGCAGGCGGAGACCTGGCCCCAAGGGCCCGGGGGAAGTGCCAGTGCAGCCGGGAGGGACAGAAAGCACACAGGGACTGGCAATGCAGCAAATCCGGAGGAATAAGCAGGGGTCACCTCTCTTCCTGGCCTGGAAAAGTGGGATTTGGGACAAAGACCATCTCTGAGGGCGAAGAGAGGATGGCACTGCGCCTGGGGCAGCGTCTGGGGCAATGTATGGATCCTGGCAGCAGACACCGCATCTGGTGGCCCCCGGGTAGGTTCTGGCTGCCACCCTTTGGATCCCTTTGCCACCGCTAAAGCAGCACACACTGGAGTCTCACCACAGTGAGAGCAGGGCGGACTTCAGACCTGCCCATGAAGTGACAGTCCTCGAGGCCTGCACGCAATCTCAGCGCCTAACAGGCCGGCAGAGGTCTGCAGCAGGGGTGCAGGAGCTCCGCAGGCTCCAGCCTCAGCCCATCCTAAACAACCCCACCCTGTGGCAGAGCCATCTCCCAAAATGCAAAGCTTTCCTCCACCCCGGGAATACAGCCCACGTGCACAAGTGTGGTTTCCAAGAGTCTAAGCGATCTGGGCTGGCTGCTCTCCCACCTCACCCACCCCGAGGAGCCCCCGGTTCTGGGAGGCAGCACCCACCTTTTTCGTGCCTCTCAGGCATTCACACCTGTTCTGCCATCTGCAGAGAGGCCTCTCCCTCTGGCACAACCTTGCCTGAATCTGCACCAGGACTCCTAGCTTAGATGTTACTTTGTCCAGAAGCTTTTCCTGATGCCACTCCCCCTCCCCTTCCCCCTTTGCCTCCACCCCCCCAGCCAGGCAGGGACCACTGCTGTGTTTTTGGTAGCACCCTGTCCTCCCACAGCCATGGACTTCAGAACCCCACCGAAAATGTCCCCTGGATTGGGGGAAGGACCAGCCTCTAAATATGGGAAGGCAAGTCCATCTCGCTTTGTCCCCTGTCGTTTCCCCAGGACCTAACCCCATGACTGGCACATAGCAGGAACTCAATAAATATAGATGGAGCAGAAGAATGATGAAATGAGATGACAGTCCGCCAAGCACCAGCACTTTGTTACCAGGCAATTGTCCTCAAGGGACCTGGCTCTATACTCACGGGCCATTTCAGGCCTTGTAAAGGGGAAACTGGCAAGAAACAAACAAGTTCTCTGTCTATGACAAGACAGCAGGATGGAGAAATCACAGGGGAGAAGAGGAGCTGGGCAGAACAGAAGCCCTGTCAGAGAGAATCGGCCAGTTGGGCAGAGGGGAGGGCAGCAGGTGAGATGGGTGGAGAGGGTCCACACACCATCAGGAAGAGGACTGGGACATGCTGGAGTCTCCTGCCTGAACCTATCCTGGGTCGGATCAGGAGATTCCTGGCCAGGTGCTTCATCCAAGCTGCCTTCCGGCTCGATCAGGCACACATGGGGACAGACTGCCCTGCTCAATGATGGGACATCCAGAGGCTGAGAATGGAGGTGGCTGCAGAGAGACACTGGGTCTTAACAGAGGCAGGCACCTTGTTGTTGTAAGGAGCATGTGGCTTGTCATTCCTCCTCCTCAAATCCCTCCTCCCTCCCCCTACCTACTGCCTTGACCAAGCCCTCATCGTGGCCTGGACAGAGCCTCCTGCCACCCAGCTCCTGCTCTTCTGTTAGGAAAGCCTTCTGAGATGTCAGCCACATCCTACCATTTCTTAAGCAGGAGTGAGCAGCTCACTGACTGTGATCCTAGTCTTCCTGTGGGTCTGGGGGTTGGGGGGAACACACCCTATTGCCTCCCATAATCAGCTTCCTTGCTAATTCTGCCTTTCTTGGACATAATGAGGGATCTTCATCCCCAGAGACCAGACCACACCTGCTCAGTGGTGGCCCCCAAGGGAAGAAACAGTTGCTAATGAGCAGAACATGGGTTTCCCTACATAAGGGCTGCAGGGAGCCCGTGGAAGAAGCAAATAATGTTGCTGAAGAGGCCAGACCCCACACAGCACAACAGGGCACTAAGCAGAGGAATGGCCATGCTGTGGTCTCTCCCAACCCCAGCCAGCAGAGATGCCTCAAGATGAGGTGGGACGAAGGAGCTGAGGGCAGAGAGCTCAAGTCATAACAAGGAGAACGTAGATCAGAAGGCAATTTTCTAAAAATCCTTTCAAATTTTTAATCCTGAAAACTACGGAGAAATACACACCTTGGATAAAGTGAGCCCAAACTCTTTGAGAGGGATCATCAGTTCCCATGGAGATGGAAGATGCCCTTCTCCCCGCCCCCCTCCCCAGATCCTGGTCTCTCCTCTCACTCCATACAGAGAGCCAGATCTCCTCAAAGAGCAACAACCGGAAAGAAAGATGAATAGAATTTCCCCCCAAAATGGGTGGAGGAGGCAGGGGTAGACATGGGGAAGAAATGAACATCTGCAAAGAGCAGACGATGGAAATGCAAAATCCACCACAAGGGATTATCCCTTAGGGAGAGGGGAAAAAAGATGAATAGTTCAGACAGATATTCTCCCCAGTTGTCAGAGAAGTTATTGGCAACAAGTCTCTAAAAAGGAAAAGAAATATGAGAGACAAGATTTCAAAGAAGAGAGATTACAAAACAACAGGCAAAGACAATGAAACACGATGGGGCTTGGGACAAAGAAGGTGGGAGGCCCTGGGCCCTTCGTGCAGGGGTTGCAGACAGAAAGCTCGGGGGGTTCCCCCTGGTAGCACCAGGCAGGAGGGGCTCTGGGGAGTCCCTGACAAGCTTGCCAGCCAGGTAGAGAAGAGAAGTGCGTTCAGGGCAAGGGTGTAACTCAAGTTCTCTGTGGTCTCCTGCCAAGCCGCAGAGCATGCCTTTCCCCAAATCATCCTTCCTCAGGTCTGGGACCTCGGCCTCCCTGGAACTGTTGTGCAGCCCACAGGATGACCATGTCCCCACTGCCACCTTGACAAGCAAAGCTCCTGAGGGCTGCCCTGGGAGAAACAAGCCGTCACTGTCAGTTCTGAAATGCAGACAGTGTTGTCCCTGTCTCTGGATGATGCCACAGGACTCAGGGCCTCAAATAAATCTTGTATTGATATTTCCACCAGTGGAGGGAGCCTTGGCCAGGTGCCTTTCAATATTTTTTAAATGATTTTTCCTCTTGGCTGTACTTCATAATAAGTCATCAGACACTGAAAGCCAGAATCCTCTTTCTTGCTGAAATGATTTGTTCTCTGGCAGGATGCAGGGTTTCTTGCTCTGGAACACAGCTCACAATCCGAGCTGAGAGCTGCCAAAAGCCTTGGACCCCGGTCTTCCCCTGCCCTCCTCTTGGGGCAGGTTGAACACAGCGACCATGACAGCTTTGCCTGCGCACCCAGATTCGTGGGGCAGGTTCCGAGGCAGGATCACCTTGGCGCCTCCTCAACGGAGGTCGCCCTCTTCCACTTGAAGAGGAAGCCCCTCCCCCATGACACCCCAACAGCATGGCAGGAAAGAACAGCCCAGAGCTCTGCAGGGGGAGCCACAGTGATGTGCTTTCCACAAAAACCACACCAGAGTTGGGGCTCCTGGAGGGAGTAGCCAGCAAAGCAGAGGGCAATTCAGGTCCTTGCCCAGCAAAAAGGCAACAGTAGGAGGGATGCAGATCAGCTCAGATTTATCAGACACCTGCCTTGGGGCTCCGCCACATGCTTGTCCCACCGGCAGCCCCACTCAAGGCAGGCGTCCGGCAGGAAGAACTACCCGTGGACAGTGGTGTTTCCCATGGGTCATCAAGATGTCAAGATTTCTGGGAGCCCTGGCACCGTCGAGTCCTGCACCCCCAGAACAGTCAATGTGGTTCTTTCTTTGTACCACCTTCAAAGAAGATAAGTGTTGATACGTAGCATGCCTGATGCTCAGACACTACAAAAGAGGAACTCCATATCGGCATATTTGGGGAGATGCAGGTGGAAAGCCCATCATGCCTTGCTCTGGCCTTTAACAGGCACTGAGATTGAGCACCTCATCCTGAGCAGGAGCCAACAAGCACCCACATGGCCTGATACAGCTGTTAAGAGACTTCCAAAAGGCTTCCAATATCAAGGATATGAGATTGTCCAGCCTGAATCCAAACATGCAAATCCTTCCATTGTGACAGAAAAGAAAATGCTGTGTGGTGTGTTATTTGTGTGGTGTTGTCTTAAATCTGCCCTCATCTTTATGACTGGTTTTAGGAACCAGTGACTACCTTAGAATCTGGATAAGGCTCAGAATTACAGACACTTAGAACAAGAAGGACCTTTGGAGGACAGATAGTCAAAAATCCCACAGGCAATAGAAATCCTCTCCATAGCATCTGGACTCCACTTGAATACCCCTAGTGATGGGGCACTCAGTACTTCATAAGGCAGCCTATGCTCTCTATCTTCTGACAGCTCTGTTAGAAACGTTAGTTGAAAGCTGTCTTCCTATAAGCTCTTCCTTCTGGAACAATCCAGAGCACACTCCCACTCCTCTATAAGGCATACTGTCCTGGGACTACTTCTAGAGTCCTATGTGCTTTCAGGAGGCAGGTCTCCATTACTGAAGGTCACTAGTCCTCCCAAGCAGCCCTCGAGTCCCGCCTCCCTTCTTTGATTCCTTCAAACCCTTCAGGGCTCTCCAGTCTCCCTGCCAGAGCCTTGCTGTATACTCAGAACGTATAAAGACTAGTTCCGTGGCTTCGCTACCCTCGCGCCTCCAGGCCCTCTTCCTCTGACCCTCCCCGCATGGAGTGATATTTCTAAAATGAAACCTCACTTTTATATAGGAGGTAACCTGCAAGAAGGTCAGAAGACATGGCAGGCACAGGGCTAAGCTCACACCACCTTATGTAAGCTTTGCAAAAAGTCCCCATTGAACAAGTGAAGAAAAGCACTTACCAAAGATTTACCAAAAAGATTTACCAAATCTCTAAGTGGCTTTTTCAAGTTTCAAATCTGGCTAGTACCAGAGGTTAGATCTCAGCTCAAGTGTCTCTGGTACAGAGTGGGGGCAACCCCCATTTGCTGTATTTCAGCCCCCGGAAGATGGACCTTCGCAGCCCCTCCAGACTCATTTTCCATCTTCGGTCTTCCTTTTCTCAAGGGCTCTGGGTCTGGCCACTCTAAGCCCACTGCCCCCAGCAGAAGCCACTGTCAGCCCTTGCTGACACACAGCTCTGTGCTGTGAGCTGTGGCCTCCAGGCTTCTGCTTCCCCAGCCAGGGTCTCCTACTCCAGCCCCTGGCACATGCCAGGCCACCGTCTGTTTCCTTAGCTGTCCCCACTCCAGATGTTGGGCCCTTGGAGTCAACATCTCTATATTGCTTGTAACATCACTCACAGAATCTAGCAGGGGCCTAGAAGGTTTGTGAAGATGCCAAGGAAGGAACCCAGTCTTGCTTTCTGACCACTGGCGGGGTCGCAGACATTCTCCAACCGTAGTGCCAGGCGGTCTCTGCACGCTCATCTTCCAGCTCGCTGGTTTTATAGATTGGTATTAACTTTGCTCCAGGTATGACATGTCGTAGACACCCCACAGGGGGGATCTACCGCTACTGTGGCCAAGAGAACAAAGTTCCAGACAGAAAAGGACAAGCATATGAAAAATAAGAGCATGATTATACTGGGACACAACCCATGATGTGAGGAAAAACCCAGGGGTCTTAGGTTGCAAGATTTAATCCAGCATCTGCCAAGACAACTCTATAGAGTGGCCCTCAAACAGTACTAGGTCCTACGGGGAAGAGCAGTAGCAGCAGCAACTAGGAAAGTCCTCTGTAAATGAACTTGGGAAGAAAAAAAATGGCTCTGGCAATAATTAAACAGATTTCTTTACTACAAACTTTTAATACACTAATGTGTGCAGTGAATCATTCCAAAAGAGATTTAACATATAGTGTTCCTCATACTTCGTTTTCCCCAGAGCCCCCCCTCCTTTGGGAGAGCCTCTTCTTGAGGCACTGTTGCTCAAAACACACACTTGGAAATGCCGTATTAATCTCTCTGCCAGGATAGGTGTTTCAGTGGATTGTTTTTACCCAAAGGCAGGCTGTGGAGTCTCCCTGCTGAGGTTACTGCGTTAGCCTCCCCGAGTCTGCCATAATGATTTCAATATCAGCTCTGTCACCCATCATTTTAGCTACTTAACATGATCAGTAACTTAATCATTTACATGATTTATAATAGCGTAGGACAAGAACAAGCATAGCTATTCTGTCCCAGAGACTGAATCTCAGTGTGTCAGTGCTGTGGAGAAAATACATGTCAGGCAGGGAGTGTTTTCAAGCTCATGCCCACAAAAAAGTCGATCATGAGTTTCTTAATTCCTTTTTTTAAAAAAAGATTTTATTTATTTATTTGACACAGAGAAACATAACCAGAGAGGGAATACAAGCAGGGGGAGTGAGAGAGGGAGAAGCAGGCCCCCCAGCCAAGTAGGGAGCTGATGGGGGGCTCAATCCTGGGACTTGGGGATCATGACCTGAGCCAAAGGCAGATGCTGAATGACTGGGCCACCCAGGCGCCCATGAGTTTCTTAATTCTTAAGCACATTTCTAACCCTGCCCCTCAATGACAGGCAATGACATCACACCAGAAATATTTCCTGGTGCCCATGAAGGAGAGTGACTCTCAACAGAGGAGGCACCCCCCCAATGCCCAGTCTTCCCAGATTATAAACATTAGAGTACCTAAAGGATGGATGCATTGAAGGGATTTCAGGTAATCTACTCAATGTATTGGTTCTTTGATGGGGTTTAAGTAGTGGCAAGTTCAAAGTTTTATTTCTAAATAAGTGCCTGGGGTGCAGTCAGTACTTACCACTGGGTGCCAATAGAGCCCTGTGCTGTGAAAGCAGCTGAGCCAGAGATAAGACCATGCTTTTGCCTGCTGTAATCACAAGGCAATGTAGCGGTGCCCTTGAGGTCAGAAGCTCATGGAGGAGCATAAAGCTGGTGTACTTCCAAGTGATTGCTTTCCCTGCCCCCAAAGAGACAGCAAATTCAGTGTGGATTATTTACCAACCTCTTGCTCTATTTAGATAGGTCTCTGGCTTAAAATGGCAGATGGCATATTCTCTCCCAACTTCTAACTAAAATATTTACGAAGACACAGAAATGATTTTTTAAGAAATCAAAGAAAAAAGAGGAAGACCATATTGGCAATCATCCTGTTGTAAATATTGGGGAGATTTGCATTCAATATAAGGTTGATGGATATGAATTGAGAAATATAATCAGTGCACCACCTGTACTTTTCTGTAAAAAAAAAAAAAAAAGCCCTGCCTTTTAGAAACATCATCAGTGGATATTCAAACATCACCCCCTTCTTCTTCGCTTGGTCTTGAGATTAGAGCCCAGGGTCTGCACTAACATGAAGAGTACGCATCAGTTCCCTTAGTGTGTGTGTCCTGCTTCTGGGCAGCCAGATGACTGTCGGAATCTTCCCCAACTTGTGACAGCAAAGGTTCCTAAAAGGTATTCTGAAGAACATCCATCTTATAAAGGACAGCTCAAAGAGCTTCAGCTAGCCTCACCCCAAGGACCTATAATGCCATTAAAGGCTCTCAGAAGCCATTCAGCAAAGAATCTTTTATAATTTTGTTTTGGTCAATATTTCTTAAATGCATTTGAATACACGACATTTTTACTTTTCACAGAATGTCTATACACATTCAGAAGAACTACTGTCCCCCAAACACATTTTCAGCAAATGCTCTAAATTCATTCAGGAAAAACAACTGCCAGAGAACTATAGGGCAGTAAGTGGAGAAGAAACAGAACAGGTGAGGATACCCTGAAATGTGTAGTCCCCACTAGCAAAGCATATTTGGCTAAGACACTTTCAGAAAGAATCTTAACATCTTACAGCAGGCATTACAGTAGTTTTCTGAGTCATCTGTTTCCAGTACTAGAGAGAATGACCATAGATAGAACAATGTATAATGTACTAAACAACATTTGTGAAATAATTCAGAGGATATTTCTTTTTTTATGAAACTGTTACAAAGAACTAAAAGAAGAAAATGAACTAAGACAAAAAGTCACAGGAAGAGACACAAATATAAAAACTGAGCTTAAGAAGGGAGTTGGTGAGTTAAAGAAGGAAGGGTTGCAAATAAAACCAAACCTCTAATTTTCCAGTTCAAGTCTACATTGGAATCAATGCGAAGCGAAGACAGAATTGGTGAGCTGACACCTCATCTTCCTGGCGATGTGAGAGTCAACAATGACAAGGGCTGAAACAAAAAGTATGGGAGGACAGAGAACAGGGAGCAACACCAGAATTGCAGAAGACTCTTGGGAAATAGACGTACAAACCAGCAAACACACACACACAACTTAACAAAACAAAAGAAGACACAAAGAAATGCTTTTTGAGTTTTAAATGCATCAATAGTAAATCAAAGGAACTTACAGTGTTCAAAACAAAATCATTTCCAATAAATCTAGATATATTCTGGTAAAAAAAAAAACTTTAATTGAAGAAAGGCTATAAGCTACAACAAACTCTTACAGAAAAAAAATACCATTGACTAAAATCAGTTTGATTTCAGACTTTCCCTTTCTTACATTACCAACAAAAAAAGAAATGATCTCTCAAGCTTGTGTAATAACACAAGAAGTCCATTATAGGTTAAGAAGGGCACTGCCAGATATAAAAGGCTCAGAAATTAATAAAAAGGGACATACTTGGAAAGATCACATGAATATATAATCCAGCCACCTGAAAGAAATAACACAGTACAGAAATCAAGACTGGCAAATCATAGTAGAAAAGCAATGACACTGAACACTGAAATAACTTAAGCACATAGTTTACATGTTTTAAATTGAGTCTTTGCATTTCTGATAATTTTATGCCAATCTGCCTCTTTCCTCTCTCACATAGGCAGAATATCAAAACACAAACAAACAAATAAGCAAACAACCACTATTAAGTGCCCTCATTTGGGAAACAGGAAAGCAATGTTTAGGATGGTACTAGAGGCACCCTAGGCCTGGAACCTGGGTGGCTCAGTTGTTAAGCAGCTGCCTTCAGCTCAGGTCATGATCCCAGGATCCTGGGATCAAGTCCCACATCAGGCTCCCTGCTCAGTGGGAAGCCTGCTTCTCCCTCTCCTACTCCCCATGCTTGTGTTCCTTCTCTTGTTGTTTTTCTCTGTCAGATAAATAAATAAAATCTTAAAAAAAGAATACAAGGAAGAATAAGCAGCAGCACAACCCTTGGCCGCACTGGGTACCACAGAAAAGGAAAGGAGGACAGCAAAGGAAGAAACAGGGAAAATTTCTCTGGGTAAGGGCATGAAGAATGCAGAGGAGGAAATAAAGAAGGAATTCTGGAGACATGTTGTCAAAGACTTAAATAAAGAGGGGAGTCAAGATGGCGGAAGGCCAGGTGACCACATTTCGGAGAGTTCCCTGAAGAGAGCTGAATTCCAGCAAAAAAACCACTACAGGACCACTGTGAACATCCATGAAATCAGCCTGAAATGTGATATTTCGCACTTCTGGATCACCACGGGAGACAAGGACCATCGCCAAAAAGGTAGAAACAAGTAAGAGGGACCGGAGGCTTGCCCCCAGAGATAGGGGAGTGGGGGAGGAAGCCCGCAGAGCTGAACCATTGAAAACAAATAACCCAAAACGAAAGTGCTCTGTGAGTGAGGAATGACAGCAGATTACAGTCTGAATCGGGGCGAGACAGAAACGGGAACACAGCGGAGCCCGCGGCAAGGCAAGGAGACTTTTTAAAATTTTTTTTCCGTCGCCATCCACCGCCGGCCTCCGCCGCCGCCGCAGCTGCCACAAGAGCAGCGGGCGTGGATTCTATTTTTATGCTGCTGCCTTTCTCTCCCATTTCTCTCCACCCCGTGGGCCGGGCGCAGACCCCCAGGGAAGGAGATTTTAGAGACTTGCATGGGACCGGAGAGGCTGCGGGTCCCGGGGCACAGACAAGGTCGCGCGATCCAAAAGGAGTTGTGGCTTTGAGGTGCGGGAGTGAAAGGAAAAGCAGGGGCGGGGGCAGAAATCAATACAACCTCTGCACCAGCCCAGCGGTGACAGACTGCCAACCGGGAGGCTAGAAAGAGCCCCTCCCTGTGTAGAGGCTCTCTCTGGGAGGGAGGACTGGTGACATCTTGCTCCGACCTGAATTCCTCAGCAGCTGGAAAAAGACTTAAAAGAACAACTCTCTGCTACCAGAGAATTGTAACCTGATAACCTGGTTACCATTGAGACCACCCTCTAGCAAGGGGGCAGAGAGACGCAGCCCAGGTAGTAGGACTGAAACTGCGCGGCAGGCCCCGCCCCCAGAAAGCAAGCCAGAAGCTCAGGAAGACAACATTCCAATGCAAAACCCCAAATCGGGGGAAAGGCAATTTATTAAACTCCTGGCACTGAACACAAGTACCAAAGCCCTACAACTCATTGATACAGTTTTCCACCTTATTTACTTTTTTAAACTTTTTTCTATTTTTACTTTTAAAGCTTCCACTTTAAGCTTAAAAATACATTCTCACGGTTTTTCTTCTTTCAATTTTTAGCCCCCTTCTTATCACAATGTGATACCCAATACAACACCCCATAACATTTTTTTTCTTTTTTACCCTGAAATTTTTTCAAACACATGCCTGTATTTTCTGCTTTTGTTGTTGCCTCTTGTTTCCCTGTTCGCTTTCTCTATTTTTCCCTTTCTTTTCTCCTCCTTCCTTTATTCTCTCTTTTACGTGTACATGTAGATATAAGCTTCAAGTCATTCCACATCCCTATTCAATACTACCCCTATATACAACCAGTTCTAATCCCCCTATATCTTTTGAAAGTGGGCTCCTCCAACAATAATAACAAGACAAACTCGGGAGCGTCTGAAACACATTCCTTGCCCACAGGGAGTGTCTGCCCTCACCTTCCCATTCTAGTTTGTCAGTGTGTTTGTGTAATTGTCTTTGCTTTTATATTATATAAATACTGGCCTTGGGGGTCATATAGGTTGGGCTTCGCTTTTTGATCTCTTCATTTACCCTTGATAACCATTTTCCTTACCCTGTAACAGTTTTGTACCATATAAATCCTATCACCGGGCCAAGCTCTGGCAAGGGTTTCTTTTCTTGCCTCCTATCTTCCGTTTTCTTTTTTCTTTCTCCTCCCTTTTCGGTGGTGAACTCTGGTTGCTTCAAAACCATCCAACAACCAATCCACCTAGATAGTGGCTGATATATCTAGCCATACACCCCCTCAACCACTCCTCGCCACAATGACTCGGAGAAGGAACACCCAACAGAAGAAGAACCCTGAGACTGCAACCTCGGTCACAGAATTACTGGAAATGAACATAAACAATATGACATAAATGGAATTCAGGGCAGCAGTAGTCCAAGCAATAGTTAATTTAGAAAAGAACATTAGTCTCAAAGTGGAAGCCATAGTAACAGAAGTGAAAGCTGAGGTTAGAAAGGCTTTAGATGAGATGCAATCTAATTTAAATATGCTAACAGCCAGAGTAAGTGAATCTGAAGATCGTATCAGTGATTTAGAAGACAGATGGATTAAGAAGGAGGAGCAAGAGAAGTCTTGGAGCAAAAAGCTAAAATACCAAGAAAACAGAATAAGGGAAATGAATGATGCCATGAAACGCTCCAATATCAGAATTATTGGAATCCCTGAAGGAATTGAGAGAGAGAGAAGCCTAGAAAATATCGTTGAACAAATCATGGATGAAAATTTCCCAAATTTGAGGAATGAAATAAATGTTCATGTCCTAGAAGTAGAGAGGACAGCCCGCCAAGATCAATGAGGCCAGGAAAACTTCCAGGCACATAATAGTAAAATTCTCGAATCATAAAACCAAGGAATATGTCTTAAGGGAAGCTAGGAGAAAGCGATCCCTTACCTATAGAGGGAGGACCATCAGAATAACGTCAGACCTTTCCACAGAAACCTGGCAAGCCAGAAAGGGCTGGCAAGACATATTCAGGAAGTTACATGACAAAAATATGTAACCAACGATAATGTATCCAGCAAGGTTGACATTCAAAATGGAAGGAGAAATAAAGAGCTTCCAAGACCGCCAAGGTCTAAAAGATTATGCAACCACCAAGCCATCACTACAAGAAATGCTAAGAGGGGTCCTATAGAGGAGAAACGAACCCAAGAGTGACACAAAACAAAAATATACAGAGGTAATCTATAGAAACATGAACTCC